>LPNX011126457.1:152633-231743 GCA_001517045.1 Pseudotsuga menziesii | reverse complement strand
AAATATTCTGCAAAGACTGGACAGTTATCTTTACTATGGCCCTGTGCTCTACACTTTATGCACCATATGTCTTGCATAATCTCTTTCCCTTTTTTTAGTTCATGTATCTGTAATGTAAGGTTGGCCAACTAGGTCTGTAGAGTTGTCATGACTGTACTGGTTTCTGCTAAAGGTGAAGCCTCTAGTTTCATTTCCATCTCCAGCACTTCATCTTGAGTAGTAAGTTTCTACTGCATTAGTGGCATTCTGATATGAGGGATCAGTGCTACAATAAACCATTCCTTATGCTGCTGTGGCGCAAAATCAAAACTTACTTGGTCTATAAGAGCTTTGAATTTCTGGTCAAAGTCCCATACTGACTCTGATGGTAGCTGCTTAATATCCTTAAGCTCTGTAATGCACTGAGACTCAGACTTAGGTTTCTTAAATTCTTTAATCATGGCGTTCTTGACCTGGGCAAGCGTCTTGGGTAATGTAGTATACTTGATGTACCATGTCAAGGCTCTGTCTCTGAGTGTGGTGACCAACTGTACAAGTTTAAGGTTATCATCGTTGATTGTTTTAATGGTCCACATAGCTTCGCATAGGAACCAATGCTGTTCCGGATCTTCTACTCCTGTACCTTTAAAAATAGGCAACTTCATGTCGTCTCCCATTCTATTTATCTGTGGTGGGTTCTGACTGACTGGGGTACTACCACTCAGCGGTGTAGGTGAAGGTGTTGTAGCGGGAGTAGGTACTGACTGTGAGCTAGTAGATGGAGTACCTACGGGGTTATTCTGACTCCCTGTCTGTTTCTGAGGAGTATAGGGGTGGTAAGGGATACCCCCCTCTGGTTCTTCTGTGGTACTAGGACTCTGTTGTCTAATACTGTCTGAACTGTCTTCAAATACAGGAGAACTAAAATCTACTTTATACTTCTTTCCACTATGTGTCCGTCCAATGTCATCAAAATCACTTTCAAACTCTTGTGACATTACTATCTTTACTTATTCATCTAAGACTAGATCCATTGTTTCTTTTTCATATAGCAGCATCTTAAGGGACAAGTTTAGAGATCTTAGGTACTTACCACGATATCCTCTGAAGAAGTATCGTTCAGCTGCGCTGAAGCTCTTTCTCTGGTCAACTGCAAATTCTGTAACATAGCCTTCTAGCACACTGGTAAGCCAAAAGTCCACTGCTCTCATAATCGGATTGTCAAGGTTCTGCACGGTCTGAATCAGCTCCGGTGTCCAGACAATGTGTCTTTTCTTCTTGAATGTGTTCCTATCTGTCAACTTGGATAACCAGTTGAATAGCTCGTTTCCATAGGTTACAAAAAATATAGCGTGTATGTCTGAAGCGATGTGCTTTTCTAACCGGGCTTCTGTGCTTAGTCTCGGACTCCTATTCTCTTTCTTGGTGAACTCCCTTAAGTCTGAATCCAGCCACTAGTGAAACTATTCTCTAGTAGGATGCCAACAGAACATTGACTCCCAGTCATTTAAACCGGCAACGGAACCATTTGTTGATTGCATGGGCAGACCCGGGTTTACTATAATTAATCAACAACACCCCAAACTCACTGGCCCTTTCAGCAACAGACCGCGAAGCGATCTGAAGTCTCACCCAAAGTGAATCTAATGGGTTGGCCAAGACTCAAGTGTCTTGGACCAGGTTCTGTGCATCCTACTTTTCTTCTCTTACCCCTGTGAGCCACAAAGTCAGCTATATCTGCGCATCGCACATCCCCATCTCCTCGCAGCACTTCTAGCCGTGCGATCCTTATCCACGCGCAAGTCGCACGGTTTCTTCCCACGTTGCGCAACTTCCACTTACTCACAATATCTCCAACCATATCGCCTCTCCACACACCACAAGACACCCAACCTCTCCTCAACGCTAAGCCCTCAGCTCGCAGTCTCGCGCACCGCAGCTCCTCTGCCAGTGCGATGTCTCCTCTCTACAATATCCTACCACTACGACTTTGCGCTCTTAGCGTTGACTGTGTCACTGTGCGTATCTCTACTTTCCAGAATTTATATTGTGATTAAATGGTCATTAGAAACAGACGTAAAGGAGTCTTTAACAGCTTACTAAAATAATTCAACTTATCTCTATCTTCTTGCCTTATCATGAGCCGAACAATACATACATTCACTTACTGCAACTAACATTACATGCATAATAACCAGTAACAATAAACAAGTACAGTCACATTCATGTAACACATAACACGTAGATTTAACGTGGTTCACCCCCAGGATGGGAGTTACGTCCACCAAACTGTGCTTCTATTATATATCTTGAGGGAAGTTAGCACAGTCTGTTGCACTGCATATGCAGCGCGAGATCTCTCCTATATCTCTGGTCTATCTCTATCTCTATATTGCCTTTCCTTTAATAGATCCTTCCCTCTCTTTCCTCTCTATGGATGGTTACATACAGACTCAAATGACTCACAGACAAGCTAGGTGTCTAGATCGTTACAACACAGTCTGTCTAACTGACTCCTGAGTCTACTCCAAAATACTCTACTGAGCAACTAAGGACTCATCCTATGAGCCAACCAACTGGCTAACTGACTAATTAGCTAACCCTTTACAATACAAAATGCAAGCTTTTATAGGCGGCCCGAAGGTCTCACCATTACAACACTATGGGCCTGTCCCAACAGTAAACCCATACCCTAATTAGTGACAGTCGGTCCTCTCTGTCCTTGAGGTAGCCGCTTCCCGTCACACCACAGCTCTCTGTGGTCTTCCATGCTTCCCGGAACTGATCATGGGTACTATGCACTGCTTCTCTGCTTTCTGTCCTTCACCTTCAATGCTTGAGCCTCGTTGCTCCTTCTTCTTTATGAGGGTCGCTGAACCCTCCTGTCTTCCGTCGCTGCCTTCAATGCAGTGGTTGAGCTTTCTTCTCTCGGCCGCTCGGGTACCATTGCCTTCTTGACTTTTCTATCCCAAAAGTTATGGTTTCCGGCTCTGCTCTCCAGCTGGAAACGTGCTACGGCGTCATAGCTCTGCCTTGTCTTCTTTCTGCCAAAACTAGCAGCTTCTTCTGTAGCTGCGGGGCCCTGCTCCAACACACATATATTTACAGCTGTCAATTGGTCATGAGGTGCAAGCCACGTTTCTATGCCAACTCAGTGATCCGAGTGACAAGCGTTTATCATTTTGACATATGGCTCTCATACACTCTGTCACCTTAATAGTTTTTCCCAAATTTTGTCGTGAAAGGTGGTGGTACTCAATGTGATATAGTGATGAAACTACACATTATAATGTTGGCATGACAGCTAATGAAATGGCTAGTTTTAATCTCTATGTTATGTATATACAATGACTTAGTTTAAACCTTTTAAACATCCTATTGTTGAATGTCCACCATTAGATTGATAGGATATTAAATGATAGAACTATCGTATGTGAAATATTCCTACATAAAAATTCATTTTATTCATTAACTAATATTTACAAAAATCATAGTAAGGTATTACATGGAATATAAACTTTAAAAGTCACCTTTAGTTCCATGAACTTAGGGCTAGTAATGCCTCACTCATATCCAATTCAAACACAAGATGTGTTTTATTGATTTACCCTTGGCACACTATTCTTTTAAATTTCTCAAGTCACATAAATTTATTTTAATGATTGAAATAATTACATGAAAATTTATGAAACTAACTGATAGTTGTTAATTACCAAGTTCACGAGCATGTTTTCACCAACTTTTAAAAATATCACTTTACTCTTCTTTGATTGAGAGCTCCTTTAGAATCATAGATTCTGAAGGTGCTCTTTTATAATTTTAAATTGGTAAATCATAGAAAGAGCTGATCTCTCTTCATCTTATTGAGAAGTGAAGAGGTTGTTGCTAGCTGCCAACAGGAGGATGAGGAGCTCCATGAGCATGTCAACTATTATCTGATCTGAAACCTTGTTGATGTGGAAATCCGTTATTCCCATGTGGAGAAACTTTCCTTAGCCACTGTTCATGTAGTTCATAGATTGAGACATTACATTCTCCCTCGCCAGACCTTGGTGGTAGCTCATGTCAATATGTTTCAGTTCGTCCTCACTAGAAGGATGATTAGGGGAAAATACAATAAATGGATTTTCATTTTGCAAGAGTTTGTTCTCAAATTCGTTTCGGTGAAATCGAAGAAATCGTTGATCTTTGCGGAGCTCATATCTGATTTTCCAAGTGTGGAGGAGGAGGAGGTTTATGAGGATACGTTTGTCGATGAGCATATTTTCCTTATCTCAACTTTGGACCCATGGTATGGAGATATCATTGTATATTTGCAAACGTTGAAGGTCCCTACTCACCTTTCATGGGATGAGCGATGACGATTACGTCATGTAGCTAAGAACTACCTTATAGTGGATAACACTTTGTACCGCCATGGGGTAGATTCCATTTTACGTCATTATTTAACCCATGATGAGGCTGAGGTTGTGCTGAATGATTGCCATGGAGGGGTGTGTGGTGGTCATTTATCTGGGCTTTCTACAGCCCAAAAAATGTTGAGAGTGAGATATTTTTGGTCGTCGATCTTCAAAGATTGTGTTAATGCGGTCAAGAAGTGTCACCCTTGCTAGATGTTTGCAGGCAATATGCACTCACATCCTACCCTGTTACATTGTATTATCACCATCAGTCCCTTCACCAAGTGGGGGCTTGACTTCATGGATTGCAACCTAGCTTCATCTGGGGGGCATCATCACATTATAGTGGCTCTCAATTATTTCATGAAATGGGCAGAGGCTATGCCCACGATTAAATCCAATGGTGAGACAGCCATGCATTTCATTTTCAACCAAATTATTACTTGGTTTGGCATTCTAAAAAAGCTTGTCACTGACTATGGTAGGCACTTCTAGAATAAAATGATGGAAGAGTTGGATTCAAAGTTAGGGTATAAACAGGAGCACTCCTCTTCTTAGTACCCTCAAGCAAATGGATAGGTTGAAGCAGTGAATAAATCACTTAAGTATATTCTCCAATGAACCATCGCACAAAGCAAGACAAATTGGTATATCATGTTATATCATGCTTTGTGGGCCTATAGAACCACGGTTAAGACTACCACCGGTTTCTCTCCATATCAACTCGTACATGGGGTGGAGTCTGTCTTGCTAGTTGAATGCAAAATCCCTTCGTTGAAGCTAGCTATAGAGTTTTTACCAAACACTTTCACATTAGAAGAATGTTTGGTCCACTTAGAGTATCTTGATGAGCAGCACCAAGATGCCTTAGTGGCTCTAGAAGTAAATAAGCGTCGTGTTAAGGTCCAATATGATAAGTTTGTCCATCCGAGGAAGTTTAGTGAAGTTGATTTGGTCCGGTTGTGGGATCAAGCTAAAGAAACCTTGGGGGCAGGGAAGTTTAATCCCATGTGGCATGGTCCTTACATAGTCAAACATGTGTTAGAGAAGGGCGCCTATGAGTTGGTGGATTATGAAGGGAAAGCATTACCAGAGCCTAGAAATGGGTTCTATCTTAAAAAATACTAAACATGATCTTCAGCCAGGGCTGATTATTGTATATTATTGTACAGTTTTTTAATTGCATAGTTAGATTTTCTTATGGTGATCAGGTTTGTTGATTAGCTTTCATTTGTTATGGTAGATGTTGATGGAGTCTTCCACTTACATAGGATTCACTGATGGTGCTAGCCGTCACACTCAAAACTCAACTTCGGCTGCTTGGGTGATTTATACTCCTACAGGTCAAATATTGCCTTTAGGAGGCATATGTTTATGGCCTTATTCAAACAATGTTGTTGAATATAGTGTCGTTATCGAGTTATTGTAGGATGCCATTTCACATGGTGTTCTCTCTCTTGAGGTACTTCTTGATTCGCAGTTAGTGTTTTCACAGCTTAATGGCTCGTATCATATTAGGGATCCAATATTATTACAAATATTCTTACGTGTGAGATTGCTAGAAAGGAAATTTGAGAATATAACATACATACATATTTCAAGAATTTTTAATCAAGTTGCTGACTCATATGCTAACTATGTGTTATATTGGCATTTGTTTCATAGACCATAAGCATATCACAAGCATACATTTTTACACACATGTAAATAAATAAAATCGATCATCATAAATGTTTTTCATTAAACATCCAAAATGTGAACTCATAATACATAAGTCTCATAATACAAAATTGTGGCTTTTGAGCCACCAAAGTATCATACACGGTAGTACAAAAAGAAATACTCTCAGGTCTCTAAGCCTGAGGAGGAGGAGGGGATTCATGATTGTGGTAGCACACCATGGCTCTAGCTAGCCATCAAAATAATCGAATCCATGCTCGTGGTACACCAACTACCTGGCATTGCATGCCCTCAGGCAAGTCCTCAACTTGCACCATGGGTACCCTATGTGTCAAGTGTACAAATTTTGTGTGCATGCTTTGGAGCGTCTGCTCCGCATTTGCACCCATGATGTTGTCTCCTCTTCCCCTCCGTCTATGATGAGGGAAACCATCCAGTCGTCGTGGTCCAACATTTGCATACACATGACAGATTGTCACTATGTGTCGTCACACCAAAACATGTCTTTTGAGTCAATATATCAAAAAACAAAAAACAAATTTAATAATTCAAAAAACTTGAAAAGAGGGTTTGGGATTCGTTACCTATGTCGCCATATGTCTCTCCTAGTGGTAGGGGCATGTCTGGGTCTCCCCAGAAATCTATCCCTGCATAGGGGTAGTCATCAATGGCAATGATCTGCCTCCACCACCATGGAAAGAAGTCCATTGGGTAGGGGTTAGCCACCCTACCTCTGCCCAGTCTACGCTTAAGATATTCCCAATGTCGTTGGGCCAGATCTTGAACTCCGTGTGGAGGAATGTCCACTCTAGGGATTAGCCCCGGTACATGCTCAAAGAAGAACGTGCTCAGTATTCTGCCGAAACCAAATTTTCTCACCCTGCCCATCTTGCAGTGACTAAGCTGATGTTTCATGTTAATCAACAGCGCAATGCTCCAGTCGTACACGGTGGGTCTCATACACTCCACTGCATAAAACATCAATGGTTGCAAGGCCTAATGGAGTGAAGCTAGTCTGGATATCTTGCCAAGTGCCAATAGTATGGGCTTCAGTTCCAGCACCTAGATTGAGTTTGTCAGGATTTGACTCCCAACCTTTTCCATGTACAGAAAGTAGTACACCACAATGTACTCATCGATAGTCAAGCCACCTCTTGGCCCGTGAGATAGAAGATTTACCACCTCTCCTTGTCGAGATAATCGAGTGGTAAAGTATATGTCCTCAATCTCTATACTGAGTGACATCCTGTCAATGTGAAAAGACTTAGAGTCTAGATCCCAGTAATCCACTAGCATCTGCAAGAGTCTTGGTTTGGCCCTCAGGCTGCCAAGACACCAAAATTTATACAAACCGCATGCACGTAGAGCTTGTTGGGCCATTAAGTCACCTTGTACGGCCTCTTCTACATCACCATGTTCCCTCTCCCTCCATTCTAGAACCATCCTACATAGAAAACATGATTTTTGGCTATTATTTGCCTTAGAAATCCTCATTTGGGGCTGCATATGCGATTGTTTCCAAAACATCCGCGTATGTACACGGTTTTCGGTGGTTTTTCTGCGTATGGCCAGCCCTATACGTGGAAAAAACCTCGATATCCGCATGGGACGAAACGCATACTATAGATTGGCCTAGAAAATGAAATTGACCATGGAAACTTAAAAAATTTACATGAAATTGGAAGAGGTGGACATGAGGAGTTACCTGGAACAAATAGTGTCGAATTTCACCGGATGATGCTCCCGGAATTCATGTTGGAAGTTTTGAGCTCAAATGGGTAAAAATTTCAAATGATATGGAATTTTTTAATTTTGTACTATTTATAGAAGTTTTTTTTAATTTCTTAAATTTTTTACCCACTTTCTATAGTTTTGGATAGTTTTGGACTAATTTGATGATGTAGGAGTCTATTTTGAGCAAATTTTGACTGTGGCTTTGACCTGTTCGTGCCAATTTCAGGTATTATGTCTAAAATGGCATATAGGTTAGGTTTCACATCCATTTGCACTTTGCATGACCTTATGACCGTTTCATTATGACCTTAGGTATGAACCCATTCTATCTTGTCACAGAACCTTCTTGTTGCTTTTAGAAGTGACATGATGTGAATGGTAGAGCTTGACCATACATGGGTGCCCTAGTTAGCTCTTGTTTTGCATTTGGTTCCCATGCCAACATTTTTCATTTAGGGTTGTGGGATTCCTTTGTATAGTATCGCCATGACTTTGCGCAAGAGCCTCATACTCCTCTTGTTCTTTTTGCTGGCCTTTTTCCCCAATACTCCCTTATGTCAAGTTGAAATTGCATTATCATGAGTTTTGCTTTCCTTCTTGATCCTTATGCAGGCTTTCCTAACTTTGATTATTAGCCATATAGCCCGATTTTGTCTCATGTCTAGATAAGCAAAGCCATTTTACATATCCTTTGCCGCTTGATTCCCCATTTTCACCAGGAGGGGACTTTCCCCTAAGTGTCGTTATCCTACACATGTGTCCTTTCATTACGCATATCTATCTTTCACTGCTTGGAACTATTTTGTTTTCCCCTTGACACTCGCCTCCTCCTAGTCTGTAACTATAAAAGCACTTTTATTCTTTTTCAAGCTTTTCAAAATATTTGAAAAATTGCAAAAAAATCAAAAAACCAAAAAGTCGGACAGGAAAATATGTTATCTTTGGAAGCAGTCGATTCATGTCGCCTTCGAATAGGGCACTGTATATCACATCCATTGGTTGGGTTAATAGTTTGACTTTAGGAGCTCTACTTGTTTCTTTGAGTTTATCTCCAGTGACTGGTTAAGCTTCTAGTCCCTATGGATCCTGTGTCGCAAATATTTCCTAGTTTTTTATATTGAGTCTATGCTTCCTACATTCAGTCACCATTTGCCTTTATCCTCTTGTTCGAAGGAAGTTGAAACCTGAGTCGGACATTCCTCAATTCTCTTGACTTTGCATGTCGGCCATTCCCGGTACTGGTACTGGTTCGTGCAAATTATGATCGAGTCCTTCCAAATTATAAAACTTTGCTGAGTACCTCATGTTGGATGATGGGGGATGCCTTAATTCCCTCCTTCCAGTGAATTTCATCCCATAGAATTTAGATCATTTATTCTGGGATAGGAATCTACAGTCATTTTTTAGTGCCTCGAGACTTGCAGTCATCAGTGGCAGGTTCTCTCGCCATCAACAGTTTTGGGAATACATAAATGTCCCCTGATCAATGGATTCTTTCAAGTGTTCTACCTCAACACATTTATTCAGACTTGTTAGTTTGCACTCTAGTACCTTGATTCCCATTTTCATTATCAATGGGTGATCTCGCATCTGTTAATAGTATACATCAATGACCGGTAATCAGACGATGGACTACTATGTTCGACCTCGACACCTCTATTCACAGAGTAGGACATGTACTCATAATGGATTGTGTAGAAGATATTCTAGATTGGTGGCATTTCATATATGCTACCTCCTTGATCGTGCCAGTGTTCATGAGATTTCATCTTTCATGACTTGAGTCCAGTGTATGTCAGATATCTTCAGCCATTATGGAGATCTTGCTCCATTGTATATCTTCAGATTTCATGGAGATCATGATCCTTTGTCTATTTTCATTATGGAGATTATGATCTATCTACATTGTACGTGGAGATGACCACACATGTCATCTTTTGTATCATGCCTAGTCATGGCCATTGTACTCTTATGTATCCGGGACTGCTGTATGTACTTGCAGTCATGTGCAGAGTTTGATTATTGTATTATACTATTGAATGGCTATTTCTTCCACCTTGTTCTTCATCAGTCCACTTCTGGGATGGAATTATAATGTATTTCAGCCATCGTATCACCCCTCTGACCTCACACATTAAGGGGCATCTGTTACAACTGATTTTACCACACATGGTGGATCACACATTTATGGCCTTCCCTATCCCTCTGCAGACTCTTTGGACCCCATGGACCATTTTTGTACCTTTGATGTTTCCAAGATCATCGCTAAAAACATGCATTATTTTCTATACATGACTTTTAAACCCATTATCGCATATATACGCGGATATGACCCTTAAACCCGCATACATCGAGATGTGTGCAAAAGGCCAAATAGTTTTGGAGTTTTCTTTGATGTGGAGCCCAGTCACTTGTCTCTTGGCCTTCCATATTCCTTGAGATTGCTAAGATTCGTCCTTCCATCACCCCATTGAAGCACTATATAAGGAACCCTTTGGATACATTGAAGAAGGAGGAATTGAAGAGCAAGAAAACTATAGTCCATTGTTGCCAAAGCTTATACTTGAGTCTGTATCCCTTTGTCCCTTAGAGCACTTTGTGTTCTTCCCAAGCTTGCCTCTGCTTGTGAGATTGCTATTGAGAGATGGAGGATTGAAGTGGTGGAGGCCCAGGTGGAGGACTCAATTTCTCCAATTCGTAGACGTGCCAACAGAGGTTGTTATTCTTGTAATCTCTGATTTATATTAATAGAAATATATTTTCCTGTCCAATAATGTGTATTTAAATGAATATTGAATCCATGGATGCTTTTAAATGTTTATATGTTATTGATTATATATGCTAGAGTAGGTCTAACACTATTATATAGCATGCTTGTCTTGCTTGCTGTTTGTTGAGAGAGAAAATTGCTAACACAAGCGAGATTGGAAAAGATCAACGGGGATTTAGACCAACCATCCAAAATAAGGTATGTTTCGAGATCCTTTAGTGTTAGATGTTCATTTCTCTTGCATATTGGGAAGGGATTGATTTCTATGGTTACTTTGTCTATTGTGGTACCCCAAGCCATAGGAATTTTTCTCTATAACAATGTCATTGCATATCAGGCAGCCAAGGCAACTAAGAAAGAAAAGGCACACAAACAAGTCATCAATCGCCAGCAGGAAGACTTGGAAGTGCAAGCACATAAGTAGGCTTCACTGGAAGATGCCATCAAGGAGGCGGTCGCGTAACTGTCAAATGATGAAGAAGAAGGCGAGGAAAAACTTGTGCACCAATTGAGGTGATTATCCAAACTGATCACAAACCTAAAGAAAAAGGTTTAGGAAATGAAAACCAACCATCAGCCGAGCACACCCCCGAAGTTGTGCAGCAAAGGCAAGAATCGGCAAATCAAGTTGTTTTTCGGCTTAGGGAAGTCGATAAGATCTGCATAGAGGCAGTGGAAGCTAATGTCGTGGCATGGGAGCAACTCATAGAGGATGAGACTACATAGCAGCTTGCCGAGTAGGTGAGGAAAGAAGACCTACAGGTAGTGGCGGTAAAGGAAAAGATTAAGAAGCTTCTAGCAAAAGAGAAAATCTCTAAAGGTACTGTGCTCAAGCAACTCCAGGATAAAGCAAGAACCCTACATGAGAAGGAAAACATGTACAATAAAGAAACAGTTGAGAAACAAACTGAAGCTGAAAGAGTTACAGAGCTAATTCATCCTGTCCAGCAGAGAATCCATGAGTTCACGCAGGCAATGGCGAATACGTCATTGGAACACCCTAGTTTCGACTGAGTGTAGGAACTGGAGCTGCAAGCAGAAGAATCCTGCCGAGAGATAGAAAGACTTACTCCCATTTTTGGCCAATTCCAACAGAGGGTTGGAAGCACAGAACAATCTATGCAAGAAAATGCATTGCAAGATGAAGACGAAGAGGAAAAGGAAGAATATGAGCAAACAACAGATGAACAGGACCAAGAAAAACAAACTGAAGAAGAGCTAGAGCACACACAAGAAAAACCCATGGAAATAGACTCTTCATATGATGCCGAGGAAGAAATTGTATAACTAAAATTTGTAATTGGAAAATTTTTTCTAAGTATGGGATGAGCCTGCGGTGCAGGTAACACCGCAAAAAAAAAACATAAGGAACAAAATGTGCAAGTTTTAGGATATTTAGACACTTAGGAGTTAGTTAAGATCAACTTGTGTAATATATCCGCTAGGTAAAAGTGTGTTTCTTTAGTATGCATTAGTATGCATTTGTAAATATTCTATTCCGACTGTCACAATATGTTCTAGACATAGAGTGATCCGATGGTTCAACTTCTCTTAGATCATACCTATCATTGATCCGTGGCTTACCACCCGATTGGTCTATGATCTCTATTTAAAGATCATAGAGGGTCCTTGGCTAGTTGATCGATTATGAGAAGCTCATGTAAATTTTTTTCTTTTGCATAATAAATTGCTCCAAGTAGCTATTTGGCAGGGGTTGTGGACTGTTTCCCTCTTGAGGGTTTTAACCACGTGACAAACATCGGTGTGTTGATCTAAAATCTATTTGTGTGAAGCAGTATCTAAAGGTGTTCGGTCTTTTGGGAGTACCCTGTGTACCCAAACATGGTATCAAAGCTTTTATGAAGAGTCGCTATCAGTTTTGATTAAGATCTGGAACCGATGTTGCCGAAACTTTGAAAGGGTTTCTGGTTCAGGATTTTCTATGCATTTTTTGCCTATGGGTGCTATTCCATTGCGTCTGGAGCATCGTTTCCATTGGGAAATAGTTTTCCTTTCACTGAAAATTGTTTATGTTTGTTCCAGAAACACCCATTTAGGCAAATCTAAAGGTATAATGTTACAGTGACGAATTTGTTTTTTTTTTAATCTCACATATCTTATCAGTTTTATTATTAGATCTTTTTTTGTTTTTAGTCTCAGATTGTTGCCTTCCCTGACTGCGTATCCTCTTTGCCGTGCACCTTGCATGATCGCGGCGAATCAAAAATAGTAAGGGAAAGTTTTTTTCCTTGTCTTCTTGGCTACATATGCTCTTTGTCGTGCACCTTGTGCGATCATGGAAAATCAAAAACAGCGAGAAATCTTGAAAAATTAGACTTTCCAAGTAAGCTATAACCAAGATCTAACCCCATTGTGTGGAAAAAGTTTTTTTTTTTTGTTTGTGATTTGCAGGAAAAAAAAGGCAAGCACGGAGAACGAGAGAGAAAAGTAAAAAAAAAAAGGCCCCCTTCCTCTTTCCATTCTTTTACATACATTTTAAACTTAGCTCACTTGGTCCAGAATTCTTTTATTCCTTAATAGGTCTTGAGTTCAAGTCTTATTAAGTTAATTTTTAGTGCATGCAATTTCTATTTTCAAGTTACTTTATTGTAAAAGTGCATCTCACATAAATAAAATAAAATAAAAAGTGAGTCACTTAAGTCTTTTAATTTATTGTTGCACTATTTAAAAGTAACATTATTGTAAAAGTGAGCCTCACTTATTCTAGAAAAATTATTCACTTCAAAGTAACTTTATTGTAAAGTGATTGTCAAAGGTTGATCTTGGGAAGAGAGGGGTTCTTTTTTTTAGTTGGTCAAGTTAATATCTGTCACATCACTACTGGGGACATCTTCAACACTTTCTTTGATCAAGCATAACTTCATCATCCAAAATCAATTTTCAGTGCCATTTTTTTTTAAACCGCATATTGTATTGAGCTCTTTGCAACCAGATAGTTAGTTTTTTATTTTTTCAGCCATTATTTTACAAAATGGCTGCCCCTTTTGATATTATACTTACAAGTTCTAACTATTTCTCATGGAAATCTCTTATGGAGGATGTTCTATGAATTAAGGGACTTTTCAGGATAACCTCAGGGAAAGAAATAGAACCCACTGATGATGATAAGAAAATTAAATGGGAAAATAGATGTGATGAAGCTCGTGGATTGATTGGGATGTCAATCTCTACTGATTTGCGATTCCACATATCTGGAATTGATGAACCTAATAAAGCCGTGGAAAAGTTGGAATCTGTATTTGGTAAACACAATGAAATTCGGGGTCATAAACTTGAGAATGAGTTGCTTTCCTTGAATCCAAATGATTTTTCATGCATTCAAGACTATTTATCTAAGTATAAAACTCTTAGACTCTTATGTGAAGCATGCAAGATTAAGAAATAAGACAAACAATGTATTTATCATATTCTTTTCAAACTTGGACCTGCATATTCTGTTTTTGTATCTACATTCTACTCCATGAAAGAATCCTTGACTGTAGCTAGCTATGAAGAGCCTAGTCTTGAATCCTTTTGTGATTCCTTAATTAGAGAGCAAGATAAGCTCATTCATCTTGGAATAATTAACAATGCAGATACATCTAGGAAAGTCTTATTGTCCCAATAGAAATAAAAGTCCAAGCCTCCCAAGAAACAAAATTCTCGCAATAATAAGCCAAACAAAAAGGGTCCCAAACCCTCTCAGTTAGCTCATTCCTTAAAACATGACAAAGGACCCAAGCCAAAAGGAAAGAATACTGAGCGTCATTGCAATTTTTGTGGGAAAGATAATCATGATGAATCTAAGTGTTTCAAGAAGATGGCAGCCTTGGAAGAAGCAATGAAGAAGCACCACATCAGCCTAGATTCATCTTCAGAATCTAAATCTCATGGACATGCACTCTGTGCTTCTTGTTACTCTTATACTGCATCTTCTTCTTCTACTTCAAATGAATGGCTCATTGATTCAGGAGCCTCTTATCGTATGGCTAAGGATCAAACCATCTTTTCTACTATGCATGAATGTAACACCAAACAAATATTTGTTGGTGATGATAGATATTTAAGTGTTGTAGGATCTAGAACAATTCCAATAGAAAATGGTCATTTCAGTGATGTACTATGTGTTCCAAAAATTTCCTGCAATCTGTTATCAGTCTATCAAATTACTCATTCGGGTGAAGGTAAAACTGTGACGTTTACACCTCATCAAGTTGTAATCAAGGATTTTAAAAATCCTCAAAATGTCCTTGCTACTGGAACTATTGATGATATTACCAGGTTGTACAAATTTAACAACTTTGGGTCATCACCTTTTCCTTCAGTTTTTGTTGCTTATAGTGATAACTTGAGCAAACTTTGGCATGAGCGATTTGTTCACTTAAATTATCGCTCATTGCAACAACTATGTAAATACAATATGGTGATTGGTCTTCCAATGGTATCTTGCAAGGATGGTGTTTGTTTCGGTTGTGTACTTGGAAAACATCATCGGGACAGTTTTGACAAACGTGCATCTTGGCACGCCTCGGTTCCTTTGGATTTTGTGCATAGTGACTTGTGTGGTCCTCTTCCATCTGCTTCCTTTTTTGGTTTCAAATATTTCTTAACCTTCATTGATGACTACTCCAGATGCACTTGAGTTTACTTCCTAAAACTTAAGAGCGAAGTATTTAACATGTTATTGGTCTACAAGGCCCTTGTTGAAAAACAATCTGGTCATCAAATTATTAAGTTAAGATCTGACAATGGAGGAGAATATGTTAACAACAAGTTCACTACTTTCTACACTGAACAAGGAATCCAACAACAGCACACTATTCCATATACACCACAACAAAATGGTGTAGCTGAACGGAAGAACCGCACTTTAAAGGAAATGGCTAATTGTATGATCCAATCTAAGGGACTAAGTCTTCAATATTGGGCTAAGGCCATATATTGTGCAAATTACATAGTTAATCACACACCCACTAAAGATTTACAAGGTATAACACCAGAAGAAGCATGGAGTAAAATTAAACCAGATGTAAGTCACTTTCGTGTGTTTGGTTGTGAAACATGGGCTCACATTCCGGATGAAAAATGGAAAGCATTGCAGCCTAAAAGTGAAAAGTGGATATTTGTTGGATATTCCTGAAGATGTAAAAGTTTATAGAATTATTCAACCCCATTGACATAATATAATCATTAGAAGAGATGTTGAATTTGATGAAAATCTCTTGGCCTGCAAGCCTAACTTGGCGGGTGTACCATCTTTGGCCTGCGAGCCTGATTCGGCAATTGTGCCTTCTTCTTCTTCTTCCAACTTCCTTGATAGGTTTCCAACTCCAGTTTCTGATGATGATAGTGAGGATGAAAATCCACCTCCGCCTTCTCGTGTTCCTCCAATTGCACCAGCACCAATACTTCCTCGATGGGTCCATTCAACATGTGAAGCAGCTGGTGATCTTGCCGGTGATCCTAGAGATCGACGTCGAACACGTTCTCAGTTTCAGTGAGCCCCTTCTCTTTTGGCTCAAGCTTCCGAGAATCATGATCCAGAAAATTTTGTAGAAGCTTCAAGAAATCCAAATTGGAATGTAGCTATGGATGAAGAATATCATTCCTTAATGGTGAACGATACTTGGGATCTTGTTCCTCTTCCAAAAGGAAGAAAACTTGTCAGATGTAAATGGGTCTACAGAAATGAGTATGCATTAGATGGAAGTGTTGAAATACTTGAGGCAAGGTTAGTTTCCAAAGGTTTTTCCCAAGTTGAAGGGATTGACTACAATGAAACCTTTGCTCATGTTGCAAAAATGAATTCCATCTTCCTTGTTCTTTCCCTTGCAGCCTTACATAACTGGGAAGTCCATCAAATGGATGTCAAGTCTACCTTTTTACATGGTGATTTAAATGAGGAAATTTACATGGAACAACCTCCTGGATATGTTCAGGATAACTCTATCCTTGTCTGTCTCCTTAAGAAATCTTTATATGGCCTTAAGCAAGCTCCTAGAGCTTGGTATGCCAAAATGGATAACTTTCTCCTTGACACTGGTTTTTCTAGATGCCATTCTGACCCCAATGCCTATATCAAGAAAGTAGGAAACCATCTCTTCATACTTGTTCTTTATGTTGATGATCTTATCCTTACTGGTAGTGACCCTAAACTTATAACCCATGTGAAACCCGGTCTTAAGCAAAATTTTGAAATGTCAGACTTAGGACATTTGCATTATTTTCTTGGTCTCCAAGTCTTGCAAACCAAAGAAAGAATATTTCTTTCCCAATATAAGTATGCTTGTGACCTTCTTCGTCACTTCCACATGGAAGATTGTAAACCAGCCCCTTCTCCCTTCCAGTATGGAGTCAAACTTTCTGCCACTTGTACTTCCCCTAAAGTAGATGCCACCTTGTATCATCAGCTTGTTGGTAGTATTTTATACTTGACTCATTCCTGTCCTGACCTTTCCTTTGTCATTGGTCGTGTTTCCTGTTAGATGCAAACTCCTCATGAAAGTCACTAGAAAGAAGCAAAAAGAATACTTCGATATATTTGAGGTACAATTCAGTTTGGGATTCATTACAGTATAGGAGGGAAACCTTTATTGGTTGGTTTCACTGATTCATATTGGGCCGGTGATCCTCATGATCGAAAGTCTACTACAGGTTATGTTTTCATTTTGGGATCTAGACCTGTCACTAGGGCTTGTAAGAAATAACAAGCTCTTGCTCTTTCTTCAGCAGAATCAGAATATCAAGCCATAGTTAATGCTAGTTAGGAAGCTTTATGGCTTCGACAAATCCTTTCAGAGTTTGGATTTGAGCAGCAGCAGTCTACCCACTTTGGTGCGACAATCAAATTTCCATCAAGCTTTCCAAAGATCCAGTTCTACATCAGCACAACAAACACATTGATCTACACATGCACTTCATCAGAAATATTGTTCATGATAGTGTCATTGAAGTGCTCTATTTCCCTACAGATGATCAAGTTGCAGACATCTTCACCAAGTCTCTTACATAAGCAAATTTTTCTAAACTTCGGTCTATGTTAGGAGTTCAGGAATGTGTCCTTAAGGGGGGATAGACTCTAATGCCTCCTTCCTTCTCCTAATAGTGTCACTTTTGTAAATCCTTCAATCCTATCCCAAGTTGTTCTTAAGAGGGGATGTTAGGATATTTAGACACTTAGGAGTTAGTTAAGATCAGCTTATGTAAAATATCCGTTAGGTTAAAGTGTGTTTCTTTAGTATGCATTAGTATGCATTTGTAAATATTCTAATCCAACGGTCACGATATGTTCTAGACATAGAGTGATCTAACAGTTCAATTTCTCTTAGATCATACCTACCATTGATCCATGGCTTAACACCCTATTGTTCTATGATCTCTATTTAAAGAGCATAGAGCACCCTTGGCTAGTTGATCGATTATGAGAATCTCATGTAACTTTCTTTCTTTTGCATAATAAATTGCTCCAAGTATCTATTTGGCTGGGGCTGTGGACTATTTCCCTCTCAAGGGTTTTAACCACGTGACAAACATCGGTGTGTTGATCTATTTGTGTGAAGCAGTATCTGAAGGTGTTTGGTCTTTTGGGAGTACCCTGTGTACCCAAATAGCAAGGAAGGAATCCCGAGAAGGTGCACAAGGAAACATAAATAAAATAAATAAAATAAAATAAAATTAGCAAAGAGACGACCACGTAGGTTGCATCGCCTCCTATCTCCATTGCTTCGTGGCTCGGGACGAGCCACATGTGAGTATTGGGGGCCTGTTGGGCCCGGGGAAAGCAAGCAAGGAATAAGCACAAATGAAGAAATGTGCAAGAATCAAGTCACTGTGCAATCGCAAGTAAGGAAAAGGAAGCGCACGACAAGTATAGAAGGAATCTGCCCGGGCCAAGAATGTTGTGTGGAAGAGGAAATCTGTGCAGAAGAAGGAATATGTAGAAAAGGGGAACTGTGCAGAAAGGAATATGTCGTAGGGTAAAGCAGTAGCACAAGTGTAGACTAATGACCAAAATAAATAGGATGATCGTGGGTGCTGAAGTTGACTTAAGTCGATGGATGCCACACGAGTGAATGCATGTTGTAAGTAAGGCCATTGGTGCCTCATGTCAAGTCATGATCACAACAGTTGTAGCTTGAGGGGCTGCTGATGGCGACAGTTAAAGGACTTCTTGTATGTAGTTGACCTACGTGGTCATGTAAAATAATATAAATAGGAGGGATTCAATAGTTAGAGGGTTGGTCCCCAGTTGATAATTGTTGGTTGTTATTTACTTTTAGTTGGTTTTATAAGGGTTAACAGAGTGGATATCTCAGTGAGAGAAGAGTGAAGAGGAGAGCTCCGAGTGGTAGATTAGGGGGAAGTATGTAGGATGCAGTCGGGGTTAGCGACAGTAGAGAAAAGCTCTACTCGAGAGGTGCATATGCTAGAGGATTCAATCCAGGTCGTGTGCGGATCAATAGATGGTAGAATTAGATAAGGAGAAATAAGATAGAGAGCATGAGAGCAAGAAAGAGTCTGAACAGAAAGCTAGATCTAAGACATTCTACAGTTAAATGCAGGCTGAAGGCGCCATATATTTCTCATTCTAGATGAAGAGTGCCTTGTGGTTTTTCCCATATGGGTTTCCACGTGAATTCTCCTGCATGTTGATGATTGAATGTGTATGGTTGTTTATGTTTCTATTCATGCTATGTTTACGATGCAAGTCATGTCATGGTTGAATGAATGTCCTACTATCAATAGAAGTCTGAATGCATGAATAGGTTAGTATGCATTGCTTCTGAGTATTATCTTATGGTCACGGTGAAATTGTTGTCGTGCCTCTGTTATATTGGGCATGTCTGTTAGCTTGCCTTATATTCCGTTATGGTTAAAGTACTAAGGTTGAATCTGTGTTGCGTTGTTAGTAGCTAATAAGATATATGCGTGGTGTGTGCTACAATTCGATGAAAATGACTCCATCCTTGTGACTTGGTCGAGCTCCAAAGGACTATAATACCTTGACAAATCATGGAAACATGGTTTCGACAGTTACCCATCAAAGAGATATCTCGGGTGAGACTGCGCCTGATCTGTGGGCATTGTCGATGGGGATTGCTCTGTCAGGCCGATATCTCAGGTGTTTGTTGGGTTGACGGGCTGCATAGAACCTGGGTTGCGCAAGTTAGGAAAAGTGGCCAACACATGGATCAAAGGTTGAAATCAGAAAAATGTAGTCATTTGGGAATGAGTCTTCTTCAACCACTACATTATCTTTTGTCGTAAATTCTGCAATAAGCTCTGAAATAACTAAGGACTTTTTAGATTTGGAAAACTAAAAATCCAAGTCAAATGATTGGACAATGACTATCAATTTATTCAATTTTCCCATGATTATGCATCGGGACAAAAACTACTAAAAGGGATTAACATCTGCCACTACTGTATTGGTCCTTAGTAGGAAGTAGTGACATAACCTCTGCACATCATGAATAGCTGCTAAAGCCAATTTCTCGACGTGGGAGTATCGAAGTTCAATACCAACCAACGCACGACTAAGATAATACACAACATGTGCTTGGAGCTTGTCATCTTCCTGGACCAATACTACCCTAATGATCGATTCCAACGCAGCTAGATACAATATAAAATATCGAGAGTAATCTGGCAAGTGTAACAAAGGAGCCTGTTAGCATTGTTTTTGTGCTAAGTAATTGGGGAGGTATGGAATAGTGTGAGGAGAGTTAAGTTCTACAACATTTCATATCATATGACCATGCACTAATTTATTTATGTTGCAGTTGGTGTTATTGTCCTTAAATTTCAAACTTTCATCGGTAATTCGGTAGCTCCAGGTTTGCTTGCTTGGTCGTTTATCAAAGTTTCCAGTTTTGGCAAGAAAATTGATCCTGAAAACTCTTTGAGCAAAGAAAAAAAGAGAGAGAAAAATTGTATTAAATTAATGGCCAAATGATTTATTGTTGAAATATATAAGGTGTCCTAGCATGTTATAAAGGGAAATGTTTATATTTTATAAAAAACAAAATTTGTTTTATAAAATATAGACAAATTGTTTTTATAAAAGGTATTATGGAAAGGCTGCTCAACATTAAGAACCAATCCAATGGCCATACAACAATCCAAATCAGAAAGAAAACAAGTCAAAGTGCAAGAAACTAAAATGCCAAGTCGAAAATGGGGCCCACCACAAACACAAATCAATGCCCTCCATTGAAGCCTAAGTGTTGAGCACACAAGGGATACACTATTGCTTTGTTTCTCACTCTACATTGCATGTTCCAAGGACTATAAACAATGCGAATCTCTTTTCACTTTATACATGTGAGATATTTTCCCAGTATAAAAATTAAATAAAAACACAATGCAAATTCCCAATGTAGTGAGTGACATTTTTGAGCTTATTGTGGATAATGATGGGCGCTATGAATTGGATGATCCATATGAGGGTATGCTTAAAGAAATCATGTTTGCTTTGCCTCCCATTTCAAGGGGTACTTCACTTGGGTGTCTTATATGTTATAGAGATCCATATTGATCTGATTTTCAATACATATGGGCCACAAATGAACATTGAGGATGGTCGTGTTGTCAAAAAAATTATTGCACAGACCCTCTGAGGTGAACCAATGACATTCCAAGCCCCAGGGATACAAACCCGAAGCTCCTACTATGTTTCTGAGTCAGGTGATGATTTGATTCATCTAATGGAGCTAGATAATGTTGGGTCTATCAATATTGGAAATCTAGGATATTTTATAATGCTAGAACTTGCTAAGGTTGTGAAAGAGCCAATTGAAATGTCAGCAATTGTACATACAGTTGAAAACACTCCAGATGATCCATGCAAGGGGAAACCACACATTACAAAGGAAACTTGGGTACAAGGTAGGACTCGGCAAGAAACGGAGATTTATTGTCTTGCAAAATCAAAATATGATCAAGGATAAAGCTAAAATCACAAACCATCCAACAGTTAGAATAAATTTCGCATTGACAACATGCACGAAGCAGTTCAAATTTTAAAATCAGTGAAATTGGATATGGGTCAACTATTCAAACAGTTGAGAGGAAAGAGTAACCCCGGTCAACCACCCATACAAATTCTGCTCATTTAAATGGTTTTTCATTTAATCTTTTGAAAAATCAGTGAAATGTCATATGGTGTGCAAGCTTCAAACACGTGTTAATATATCATGCATTTTCCCAACAAATTAATGGTGGAAAATTATTTCGCTCAATGAAAGTGCCCTTTGTTTAACAATCGATAGAATGAGAGGAATGCCTATATCTTTGTGTAGATCTAGACATGTGTAGTGTTGGATTTATTCCATCAGTCAAAGTAAAATTTGTTCATATACAAGGATAACAGGGCAAATTTCCATTTGCATGGAATGCTAAAGGTGGATGTTTACGCAGGTGAAACAACAATGTTCACAAGAATTGTGCTTATTGTGAACCTTCATATGGAGATGTCAATCAAATTTAACAACAAACTGAGTGTCAAATGTCAATTGTAGCAGTAGAGCATGTTAGTTTTTATGGAATTGACTGTTTTAGTCATTAACTTCCAAGACCCGCTCTTGCTAAACCAAGATGAAATTTGAAAAACCAAGAGAGGTTTTTCTTCATGAATTGCTTTCCTAGAATAACCTCTCTCAAGTTTCACACAAATTGCATTTATCAAGAGAATTGAAGTGATCTTTACATGGAAATATTCAGGTTTTCAAATGACTATTTTAGTCATCAAATTCAAATAACTGCTTCCACCAAATGGGAGTAAAAATTATGAAAATGAGAAAGATTTTTGTTCATCACAGGACAATACTCAAAACCCTCCTTCATTTTTTACACAGGTATTACATATTGGGAGCACTGAAAGAATATTCAAAGTGTATTTTTCAAAAAATTTGAAGCTTACTGTCCAAGTCATCAATTTCAAAATCAGATCCTAAAGAGGTGGAGGTGAATCAAAAAAAATGAATACATGGGTTTTGATGGGAACACGGTCAATAACAATAACCTATCTCATATTTCATAGAGATATCACTGGTTGAGTTATGCAGGAGGGGATTTGGATCCTATTTTTCAATAGTCTGCATCATATTTCTATTTTATGTGAATTGCGGCAAATGTGTCACGTTAGAGTTTGTTAGAAGTTTGTTTTTCAGTTTGTAACTAATTTCAACCTTGAGTTCAGTCTCGAGGTTCTAGAACACTATAAATATACTCCCCACAAAGGGAGAAAGGGTGGGTTGGTTTTGAATCTGTAAGACTGTTTGTTTATGATATTTTGAATTAATCCAAGTTACAGAGCTGAATGTTGGTTATATGAATGCAAGAATTCCTTGTGTGTTTCTAAATTACAGTTTGTGATTTTATTTTTCTCTTATGCATGTGCTTCTTTTTATCTCTTTACATTATGTTTTCTTAATGTCGTAGACTCAGTGTGTAATGGTTAAGAATTCATACTCATATGCTCCTTCCATTGTCTCCAATATCCACCAAATATTTCCTCCAAAAATGGCGTAGAATTCATCCCTGCAGTGCTCTACACTAGTGGGATGTCATCATTCCACATTTTACACCAGACCCCAAACATAACGACTATGATCGAGGCACTACCTTGCTCTTGTGATCATTTTCCTATGCAAGTTGCTCTGTTTCCTTGGTATTTTTGACTCCATAGCCCGATATATCTTTATTTTGTTTCCAACCACCAATATTTGATATTAATTTTGTGAAAATATAATCTGGCCTTGTTATGTATTTGTGAGAGATCGGTCTCTGGAATCAAAGAAGCCAGCTCCCTTTCCTAAAATGGTTCTTCTGTTACCTCAGGGTCTGCCTTCCCACAACCTTGGGTGCGATTTTGAGTGCCAACAAACTTGCGCCGTTGTTGGGGAAGAAATTGAAGATCATCCATGGGAAGAATGACAAAGATTCAAAGGATAAAGGGTTTATGTGGAAAAATAGAGACTCCTGCATGTGAAAAAGGTTGTATCATTTTCCTTGACGACTCCACTGAAAGATTCTAGAAGGTGACTCCACTCGAGAGACCAGTGGTCAAAAAGACAGATACGGGGAGAGGTTTCAAATATTCCATGAATATGAATGAAAGGTTAAGATATGAGTGTTGATGGTGAACAATGGTCAAGACATCAAGAAGGTCATGTCTCTTTTCACATGGCGACTCCATCTACAAAGAATCCATTCTTCATAATGTTATGAGGTAGCTCTGCTATCAAACAAGGTTGCAAAGTTTGAGGAGTTGATTCAGTTTCTCCACCATCAAGATGAATTCTCGGGATGCAAGATATGCTCCTATGAATTTTGATGCCATTCCTCGTTATCCAAATTGAATACCTCCTATAAATTGGAAAACATATCTTCCAATATTTAAGGATCAAAAGGGTGATGATGCTACCATTCATTTGTTTATATTTCATAAACATATACATAAGCTGAGGGTTGGATGGCATGAGGACTCTTTAATGAAAATATTTAGGGCTAGTCTAGAAGAAAATGCTAGGTTATGGTATGAGGGATTACCATCAAGGATTTTATCCTCCCTTAAAGAATTTCATACAGTATTTCACGAGCATTTCAAAAGGCATTATCCTTCTTTGTTGTTACTTCAAGATTGTTGCACACACGATCAAGAGTTCATTGAAAATGTGAAAGATGAATCTGGTGACGATCAGTATTTTGATGAAGAGGTTTTAGAGATCTTACAAGAATACTCAACTCAAAAAAAAGACAAACCAATTGCCATGATATTCAAGAAAACTCCCAAAAGTTAGTATTGTCTTCCTTGATTGAAATTGACATAGACCAAAGCTTTAGCTCAACCAGTTATATCTCTCTTCCTGAAACTGATGATGATTTGCAGCATTCTTGTCATTCTCTGTGTGACCAAGAAAGATATTGGGACTATCAATCAAATCCTTCCTCATATTATTCAACTTCTGAATTTTTGTTACAAGAAGAGGCCTCCCCGTCCCAATCAGAAAATTCCCTTTCACAACAGCAATCTCTTCAAAGTTACAATGCTTGTGCGATTGATTACACAGAAAATGACAATTCTGGTAAATCTCAGTTTTGTGGTCCTCCCACATGTTTATTTTCTGAAATTGCAAGTAAAGAGAAATCAGATTTTAAAAAAATGGTTGAAGGAAGACCTCCACATGTTGATCAAATTCAAATTTCACCTAAAGATTTACATGAATATATAAAACCCTCTTTGCTTGTAGAATACGATCAGCCCAATGATTTGAAAGGAGATGGTTGTACTGATTTGTTTTCTGAAGAATGCAATCAGCCTGTCACAATTTATGTTAGTGAAGAAAATATCATTGCAATCCAAGATCAAAAGGATGAAAACAAAGTGGACAGTAAACATGTTGAAAGCGATTGTTTTCCTTTTTGGTTTTCTTCATTTGGGTGGTTAAAAAAGAGACTTAAAGTTTCTGATAAAAAACAGAAATTTGAGATTGTGGATGAATGTATAAACTTCCTTGGAATGGATGATGAGCAAGAAGAACAATTACGCAATAAATCCCTCCATATATAAAAACCAGCAGTATGCAATGAAGATTTGAATAACAAAGAAGAAGGTGAGGGTTCTCAAATGGATGTTTCTTTTTGTTTTTCAAATTCAGAAATTTTCAAGAAGAAATCTGTTTGCTTGATCCTATTGAAGAAAGGAATGATGTTTCTACTGAAGCATAGAAATAATATAAAGTTTTAAAATCAAAAATTTCAGATGAAGTTGTGGAAGTCTCGCCTAGAAATTGTCACACGTTTTCCTTGCATGGTTCTTTTGAAGATCAGTTTGATAGTGTTCAAGGGAATTTCCAGTTGGGGCAGATTTCTCATGGTAAGATAATGACAGAATTTTTTGAAACTTGTCATGCCTTTTAGGATCCGGTGTCAGAATACATGGAGAAGCTCGATGTCAGTACTGGCTAGTTATATCTCTACTGTAAAGATCAATTTCTTTATTATAACCTTGTGCCGTTAATTCTGTCTTCTTTGTTTTTTAACAAGCATGAAGAGAAAGTTGGTTTATGGGATCATTTGCTTGATTGGCTTCATTGGTAGTCAGAAGTTACTTGGCTGAGCATTAATTCTTAGAAATTAGGGTAGTTAAGTAGATTTGAATAAGCTCGACATGGAGAGCATTTCATTCAGCAGTTTTCAGTTTGTTTTCAATTTCAGTTTTAAAGATCAGGCTTGTAGTTACAATTGGTTTCAGTCTTCAGAGTATGGACAGATGATAAGTTGCAGTACAAGTGACAGGTTATAGGTTGATAGGGGTTTGTTTGTAGAATGGCTTCAATGATGGTTACAGGGCAGAGCATTTTCAGAATTTCTGAGAGTTTTGGGAGCCACCCAATGGATTTGGCACCTGGTCTATGGGGTTTTTTGCTACCTCATAGGGAGGATAGCATCCCTAGTTGGAGCCACTTGTTAGCACTATTTTTGTGCTAAGTAATTGGGGAGCTATGGAATGGTGTGAGGAGAGATAAGGTCTGCAAATTTTCATATCATATGACCATGCACTAATTTATTTATGTTGCAGTTGGTGTTATTGTCTTTAAATTTCAAACTTTCATCGGAAATTCAGCAGCTCTAGGTTTGCTCACTTGGTCATTTATCAAAGTTTCTAGGTTTGGAAAGGAAATTAAGCCTGAAAACTCTTTGAGCAAAAAAAATGAAAGAAATAAAATTTGTATTAAATTAATGGACAAATGATTTATTGTTGAAATATATAAGGTGGCCTAGCATGTTATAAAGGGAAATGTTTGTATTTTATAAAAAAAAAACCGTTTTATAAAATATAGAAAATAGTTTTTTATAAAAGTTATTATGGCAAGGCTGCTCAACATCAAGAGCCAATCCAATGGCCATACAACCAAATCAGAAAGCAAACAAGTCAAAGTACAAACAACTAAAATGCCAAGTCGAAAAGGGGGCCCACCAGGAACACAAATCAATGCCCTCCATTGAAGTCTAAGTGTTGAGCATACAAGGGATACTCTATTGCTTTATTGCTTACTCTACATTGAATGTTCCAGGGACTATAAACAATGTGAATATCTTTTCACTTTATACATGTGGGATATTTTCCCATTATAAAAAATAAATAAAAACACAATGCAAATTCCCAATGTAGTGAGTGACATTTTTGAGATTAATATGGATAATGGTGGGTGCTATGAATTGGATGATCCATATGAGGATATGCTTTAAGAAATCATGTTTACTTTTCCAGCCATTTCAAGGGGTACTTCACCCAGGTGTCTTATATGTTATAGAGATCCATATTGCTTGCATGTTCAATGCATATGGGCCACAGATGAACATTGAGGATGGTCGTGTTGTCAGAAATTTTATTGCACAGACCCACTAAGGTGAACCAATGACAGTCCAAGCCCCAGGGATACAAACCCGAAGCTCCTGCTATGTTTCTGATTTAGATAATGATTTGATTCATTTAATGGAGCTAGATAATGTTGGGCCTATCAATCTTGGAAATCTAGGAGAGTTTACAATGCTAGAACTTGCTGAAGTTGTGAAAGATCCCATTGAAATGTTAGCAATGGTACATATAGTTGAAAACGCTCCACATGATCCATGCAAGGGAAAACCATACATTACAGAGGCAGCTTGGGTGCAAGGCAGGACTCGGCAAGAAATAGAGATTTATTGTCCTTGAAAATCGAAAGATGATCAACGAAAAAGGTGAAAGCACAAATCATCCAATGGTTAGAATAAATTCCACGTTGAAAACATGCACGGAACAGTTCAAATTTTAAAATCAATGAAATTGGATATGGGTAAAATATTCTGATGGTTGAGAGGCAAGAGTAACCCCGGTCAACTACCCATACAAATTCTACTGATGGAAAGTGTTTGTCGTTTAATATTTTGAAAAATCAGTGAAATGTCATATGGTGTGCAAGCTTCAAACACGTGTTAATATATCATGCATTTGCCCAACAGATTAATGGTGGAAAATTATTTTTCTCAATAAAAGTGCTCTTTGTTTAGAAATCGGTAGAATGAGTAGAATGTCTATATTTGTGTGTAGATCTCGTGACGTGTAGTGTTGGATTTATTCCATTAGTCAAAGTAAAATTTGTTCATATACAATGATAGCAGGTCAAATTTCCATTTGCATGGAACACTAAAAGTGGATGTGTTTGTAGGTTAAACAACAATGTTCACAAGAATTTTTCTAGTTGTGAAGCTTCAGATGGAGATGTCAATCAAATTTAACAACAAACAAAGTGTCAAATGTCAATTGTAGCAGCAGAGCATGTTAGTTTTTATGGAATTGATTGTTTTAGTCATTAACTTCCAAGACCCACTCCCGCTAAACCAAGATTAAATTTGGGAAACCAAGAGAGTTTTTTATTCATGACATGCCTTCCTACAATAACCTCTCTCATTTTTCAAACAGATTCCATGGATTGAGATAATCCAAGTGATCTTTACAGGGAAATTTTCAGGTTTTCAAATGACTATTTTAGTCATCAAATTCAAAGAACTGTTTCCGCCAAATGGGAGTGAATTTTATGAAAATGAGAGAGGTTTTTATTCATCACAGAACAATATTCGAAAAATCCTTTAGGTTTTACATAGGTATCACAAATTGGGAGCATTGAAAGAATATTCAGAGTGTATTTTTCCAGAAATTGAAGCTTACTGTCTGAGTCATCAATTTCAAAATCATATCATGAAGAGCTAGAGGTGACTCAAAGAAAACAAAGGCATGGGTTTTGACGGGAACATGGTAAATCACAATAACCTCTCTCATATTTCACATAGCTATCACTGGATGAGTTATGTAGGAAGGTATATGGAGCCTATTTTTCAGCAGTCCAAATCATATTTCTGTTTTATATGAATTGTGGCAAATGTGCCACGTTAGAGTTTGTTCGAAGTTTTTTTTCAGTTTGTAACTAATTTCGACCTTGAGGTTGGTCTCACGGTCTAGAACACTATAAATATATTCCCCGCAGAGGGAGAAAGGGTGGGTTGGTTTTGAATCTGTAAGACTGTTTGTTTGTGATATTTTGTATTAATACAAGTTACAGAGCCAAATGTTGGTTGTATGAATGCAATAATTCCTATGTGTTTCTAAATTACATTCTGTGATTTTATTTTCTCATGTGCATGTGCTTCCTATTATTACTTTACATTATGGTTTCTTCATGTTGCAGACTCAGTGTGTAATGGCTAGGAATTCATACTCATATGCTCTTGCCATTGTCTCCGATATCCACCAAATATTTCCTCCAAAACTAGCGTAGAATTCATCCTTGTGATGCTCTACACTAGTGGGTTTTCGTCATTCCACATTTTCCACTAGACCCCAAAAATAATGACCGTGATCGAGGAACTACCTTTCTCTTGTGAGTGTTTTCCTATGCAAACTACTCTGCTTCCTTGGTATTTTTGACTTGATATCCTGATATATCTTTATTTTGTTTCCAGCCACCAATATTTGATATTCATTCTATGACAATATAATCTGGACTTTTTATGTATTTGTGAGAGATGCCTCTCTGGAATCGAAGAAGCCAGTTCCCTATCCTAAAGCGATTCTGCTGTTACCTCGGCGTCCGCCTTCCCATTACCTTGGGTGTGATTTTGAGTGCTAACAAACTGTTGCCATTGTCGGGGATGAAATTGCAGATCATCCCTAGGAAGAATGACAAAGATTCAAAGGGTAAAGGGTTTATGTCAGAAAACAGAGACTCTTGCATGTGAAAAAGGTTGTATCATTTTCCCTAGCAACTCGCTGAAAGATTCTAGAAGGTGACTCCACTTGGGAGACCAGTGGTAAGAGAGACAGATACAGGGAGATGTTTCAAATATTCCCTAAATATAAACGAAAGGTTTAGATCTGACTGTTGATGGTGAACAATGGTCAATACATCAACAAGTTCATGTCTCTTTTCACCTGGGGACTCCATCTGCGAAGAATCCATTCTTCATAATGTTCTATGGTAGCTCCGCTATCAAATGGGGTTGCAAAGTTTGAGGAGTTGATTCAGTTTATCCACCATCAAGATGGCTTCTCGGGCTGCAAGGTATGCTCCTATGAATTTTGATGCCATTCCTGGTTATCCAAATCGAATACCTCCTATAAATTGGCAAACATATCTTCCAATATTTAAGGATCAAAAGGGTGATTCTGCTACCATTCATTTGTTTAGATTTCATAAACATATACATAAGCTGGAGGTTGGATGGCATCAGGACTCTTTAATGAAAATATTCAGGGCTAGTCTAAAAGAAAATGCTAGGTTATGGTATGAGGGATTACCATCAGGGAGTTTATCCTCCCTGAAAGACTTTCATACAGTATTCCATGAACATTTCAAAAGGCATTATCCTTCTTTGTTGTTACTTCAAGATTGTTGCACACACGATAAAGAGTTCAATGAAAATGTGAAATATGAATGTGGTGATGATCAGTATTTTGATGAAGATGTTTTAGAGATCTTACATGAATAATTAGCTCAAAAATAAAGACAAACCAATTGCCTTGATATTCAAGAAAACTCCTAGAAGTTAGTACTATTTTCCTTGATTGAAGTTGACATAGACCAAAGCTATGTCTCAACTAGTTTTATCTCTCTTTCTGAAACTGATGATGATTTGTAGCATTCTTGTCATTCTATGTGTGACCAAGAAAGAGGTTGGGACCATCGATCAAATCCTTCCTCATATTATTCAACTTCCAAATTTTTGTTACAAGAATAGGTCGCCCCTTCCCAATCAGGAAATTCCTTTTCGCAACGGAAATCTCTTCAAAGTTAGAATGCTTGTGTGATTGATTACACGAAAAATGATAATTCTGGAAAATATTAGTTTTGTGGTCCTCCCACGTGTTTATTTTATGAAATTGCAAGTAAATAGAAATCATATTTTAAAAAAAATGGTTGAAGGAAGACCTCCTCATGTTGATCAAATTCAAATTTCACCTAAAGATTTACATGAATATATAAAACCCTCCTTGCTTGTAGAATACGGTCAAGCCAGTGATTTGAAAGCCGATGGTTGGAATGATTTCTTTTCTGATGAATGCAATCATCATGTCACAATTTCTATTAGTGAAGAAAATCTCATTGCAATCCAAGATCAAAAGAATGAAAACAAAGTGGAAAGTAAACATGTTGAAAGTGATTGTTTTCCTTTTTGGTTTTCTTTATTTGAGTGGTTAAAAAACAAACTTGAAGTTTCCGATAAAAAACAAAAATTTGAGATTGTGGATGAATGTATAAAATTCCTTGGAATGGATGATGAGCAAGAAGAACAATTATGCAATAAATCCCAGCCTATAGAAAAACTAGCAGTATATAATGAAGAGTTGAATAATAATGAAGAAGGTGAGGGTTCTTTTTGTTTTTCAAATTCAGAAATTATTTGTCAAGAAGAAATCTCTATTGAAGAAAGGAATGATGTTTCTACTGAAACATATAAAGAATATGAAGTTTTACAATCAGAAATTTCAAATGAAGTTGTGGATGTCTCGCCTAGAAATTATCACGCGTTTTCCTTGCATGGTTCTTTTGAAGATCAGTTTGACAATGTGCAAGGGAATTTCCAGTTGGGGAAGCTTTCTCATGGTAAGATAATGACATAATTTTTTGAAAGTTGTCATGCCTTTTATGATCCGGTGGAAGAGTACATGAAGAAGCTCGGTGGTGGTACTAACTGGTTATATCTCTATAGTAAAGATCAATTTATTTATTATAACATTGTTCCATTAAGTCTGTCATCTCTTTTTTTGATCAAGCATGAAGAGAAAGTTGGAATATGGGATCATTTTCTTGATTGGCTTCACTAGAAGTCAGAAGTTACTTGACTGAGCATTAATGCTTAGTGAGTAGGGTAGGTAAGTAGATGTGAATAAGCTCGACACTGCGAGCATTTCATTCAGCAGTTTTCAGTTTGTTTTCAGTTTCAATTTTAAATTTCAGGCTTGCAATTACAATTGGTTTCACTCTTCAGAGTATGGACAGGTGACAGGTTATAGGATGAAAAGGGTTTGTTTGTAGAATGGTATCAATGATGGTTACAGGACAGAGCATGTTGGGTATTTCATAGAGTTTTGGGAGCTTCCCAATGGATTCGGCACTTGGTCTGCGGGATTCTTTTCTACCTCACAAGGAGGATAGCATCCCTAGTTGGAGCCACTTGTTAGCATTTTTTTGTGTTAAATAATTGACTAGGTATGGAACAGTGTGAGAAGAGATAAGGTCTGCAAATTTTCATATAATATGACCATCCACTAATTTATGTATGCTGTAGTTATTGTTATTGTCTTTAAATTTCAAACTTTCATCAGCAATTCAGCAGCTCCAGGTTTGCTCGCTTATCAAAGTTTCCAGGTTTGGCAAGAAAATTAAGCTTGAAAACCCTTTGAACAAAAAATAAAGAAAGAAAGAAAATTTGTATTAAATTAATGGAAAAATTATTTACTGTTGATATATATAAGGTGGCATAGCATGTTATGAAAGGAAATGTTTATATTTTATTATAAAAAAAATTGTATTATAAAATATAGACAAAAGTTTTTTATAAAAGGTATTATGGCAAAGCTGCCCAACATGAAGAGCCAATCCAATGGCCATACAACAATCCAAATCAGAAATCAAACAAGTCAAATTTAAAGCTACAACAATCCAAATCAGAAATCAAACAAGTCAAATTTAAAGCAACTAAAATGCCAAGTAGGAAAAGGGGCCGCCATGAACACAAATCAACGCCCTCCATTGAAGTCTAAGTACACAAGCGATACTATATTGCTTTGTTTCTTTCTCTACATTGAATGTTCTAGGGACTATAAACAATACAAATCTCTTTTCACTTTATACATGTGGGATATTTTCCCATTATAAAAATTAAATAAAAATAGAATGTAAATTCCCAATGTAGTGAGTGACGTTTTTTAGATTAATGTGGATAATGATGGGTGCTATGAATTGGATGATCCATATGAGGATATGCTTAGAAAAATCATGTTTGATTTTCCAGCCATTTTGAGGGGTACTTCACTCAGGTGTCTTATAATTTATAGAGATCCGCATCGCTCGGATGTTCAATACATATGGGCCATGGATGAACATTGAGGATGGTCATGTTGTTAGAAATTTGATTGCATAGACCCTCTGAGGTGAACCAATGACAGTCCAAGCCCCAGCGATACAAACCCAAAGCTCCTGCTATGTTTCTGACTCAGCTGATGATTTGATTCATCTAATGGAGCTAGATAATGTTGGGTCGATCAATCTTGGAAATCTAGGAGAGTTTACAATGCTAGAACTTGCTGAAGCTGTGAAAGATCTGTTTGAAATGCCAGCAACTGTACATATAGTTGAAAACACTCCAGATGATCCATGCAAGGGGAAACCATACATTACAAAGAAGCTTGGGTGCAAGGTAGGATTCGGCAAGAAACAGAGATTTATTGTCCTGCAAAATCGAAAGATGATCAATGGAAAAGGTAAAAGCACAAGCCATCCAATGGTTAGAATAAATTGTGCATTGACAACATGCACTGAGCAGTTCAAATTTTAAAATCGGTGAAATTGCATATGGGTAAAATATTCAGAAGGTTGAGAGGAAAGAGTAACCCCAGTCAACCACCCATACAAATTCCGCTGATTGAAATTGTTTGTCATTTAATCTTTCGAAAAATCAGTGACATGTCATATGGTGTGCAAGCTTCAAACACGTGTTAATATATCATGCATTTTGCCAACAGATTAATGGTGGAAAATTATTTCACTCAATGAAAGTGCTCTTTGTTTAACAATCGGTAAAATGAGCGAAATTCCTATATCTGTGTGTAGATCGCAACATGTGTAGTGTTGGATTTATTCCATGAGTCAAAGTAAAATTTGTTCATATACAAGGACAGCGCGTCAAATTTCCATTTGCATGGAATGCTAAAGGTGGATGTGTTTGCAAGTGAAACAATAATGTTCACAAGAATTGTGTTGATTTTGAACCTTCAGATGGATATTTCAATGAAATCTAACAACAAATAGAGTGTCAAATGTCAATTGCAGCAACAGAGCATGTTAGTTTTTATGGAATTGACTATTTTAGTCATTAACTTCCAAGACCCTCTCTCACTAAACCAAGATGTAATTTGTAAAACCGAGAGATTTTTTTTTGCATGGCGTGCCTGCATACAATAACCTCACTCATTTTTCACACAAGTTCCATGGATTGAGAGAATCGAAGTGATCTTTACAGGGAAATTTTCAGGTTTTGAAATTATTGTTTTAGTCATCAAATTCAAAGAACTGTTTCCGCCACATGAGAGTGAATTTAACGAAAATGATAGAGGTTTTTGTTCATCACAGGACAATATTCAAAAAAATCCTTTAGTTTTTCCACAAGTATCACACATTGGGAGCATTGAAAGAACATTCAGAGTGTATTTTTTGAGAAATTTGAAGCTTAATGTCTGAGTCATCAATTTCAAAATAAGATCCTGAAGAGCTATAGGTGAATCAGAGAAAACGAAGACATGGGTTTTGATGAGAACATTGTCCATCACAATAACCTCTTTCATATTTCACACAACTGTCACCGGGTGAGTTATGCAGGAGGGGATTTGGAGCCTATTTTTAGCAATCTGCATCATATATTTGTTTTATGTGAATCGTGGCAAATGTGCCACGTTAGAGTTTGTTAGAAGTTTGTTTTTCAGTTTTTAACTAATTTTGACCTTGAGGTCAGTCTCAGGGGTCTAGAAAACTATAAATATACTCCCTGCAAAGGGAGAAAGGGTGGGTTGGTTTTGAATATGTAAGACTGTTTGTTTATGATATTTTGAATTAATACAAGTTACAGAGCCGAATGCTGGTTATATGAATGCAAGAATTCCTATGTGTTTCTAAATTACAGTCTGTGATTTTATTTTCTCATGTGAATTTGCTTCTTGTTATATCTTTGCATTATGTTTTATTCCCGTCGTAGACTCAGTGTGTAATGGTTAGGAATGCATACTCATATGCTCCTGCCATTGTCTCTGATATCCACCAAATATTTCTTCCAAAACTGGTGTAGAATTCATCCTTGTAGTTCTCTACCCTAGTGGGTTGTCATCATTCCACATTTTCCACCAGACCCCAAACATAAAAACAGTGATCAAGCCACTACCTTTCTCTTGTGAGCATTTTCCTATGCAAAATGCTATGTTTCCTTGGTATCTTTGACTCCATAGCCCAATATACCTTTATTTTGTTTCCAACCACCAATATTTGATATTCATTCTGTTACATCATAATCTAGCCTTGTTATGTATTTGTGAGAGATCCCTCTCTAGAATCAGAGAAGCCATCTCCCTTTCATAAAGTGGTTATGTTATTACCTCAGGGCCTGCCTTCCCACAACCTTGGGTGCGATTCTGAGTGCTAACAAACTAGCGTAGTTGCCGGGGATGAAATTGAAGATCATCCTTGGGAAGAAAGACAAAGATTCAAAGGATAAATGGTTTATGTGGGAAAACAAAGACTCCTGCATGTGAAAAAGGTTATATCATTTTCCCTAGCGAATCCACTGAAAGATTCTAGAGGGTGACTCCATTGGGGAGACCAGTGGTTAGAAAGAGAGATACGGGGAGAGGTTTCAAATCATCCTTGAATATGAACAAAAATTTTAAATCTGACTGTTGATGGTGAAAAATGGTCAAGACATCAAGAAGGTCATGTCTCTTTTCACCTGGAGACTCCATCTGCGAAGAATCCATTCTTCATAATTTTCTATTGAAGCTCTGCTATCAAACGGGGTTGCAAAGTTTGAGGAGTTGATTCAGTTTCTCCACCATCAAGATGACTTCTCGAGATCCAAGGTACACTCCTATGAATTTTGATGTCATTCCTAGTTATCCAAATCGAATACCTCCTGTAAATTGGCAAACATATCTTCCAATATTTAAGGATCAAAAGGGTGATGATGTTTCCATTCATTTGTTTATATTTCATAAACATATACATGAGTTGGGGGCTGGATGGCATGAGGACTCTTTAATGAAAATATTCAGGGCTAGCCTAGAAGAAAATGCTAGGTTATGGTATGAGGGATTACCATCAGGGAGTTTATCCTCCCTTAAAGAATTTCATACAATATTTCATGAGCATTTCAAAAGGCATTGTCCTTCTTTGTTGTTACTTCAATATTGTTGCGCACACGATAAAAATTTCATTGAAAATGTGAAAGTTGAATGTGGTGACGATAAGTATTTTGATGAATAGGTTTAGAGATATTACATGAATACTCAGCTCAAAAAGAAATACAAACCAATTGCCATGATATTCAAGAAAACTCCCAGAAGTTAGTACTGTCTTCCTTAATTGAAGTTGACATAGACCATGTTGGAGTATCGGGTACCTCCACATGGTATAACCACTACACCTATGGGAATATAAAACAAGTGGAGTAACCACCAATCCTGGTGATAGGTCCTTGTGTTGGGTTTCAAATGTTCACCAACATTTGCATGTTTTGTTGTAACGGAAAACCTTACATGGTATCAGAGCAAAGGTCTCAGGTTCAATTCCCCTCAGCTACGCCGGATGCGGGGTGTTGGAGTATCATGTACCTCCACATGGTATAACCACCGCACCTCTGGGAATAAAAAACAAGTGGACTAACCGCCACTCTTGGTGATAGGGCCTTGTGATGGGTTTCAAATGTTCACCAGGATCTGTAGGTTTTGGTGTAACGACAAACCTTACAGACCAAAGCTCTGTCTCAATCAGTTATATCTCTCTTCCTGAAACTGATGATGATTTGCAGCATTCTTGTCATTCTTTGTGTGACCAAGAAAGAGGTTGGGACTGTCGATCAAATCCTTCCTCATATTATTCAACTTCTGAATTTTTGTTACAAGAAGAGGCCACCCCTTCCCAATTAGAAAATTCCTTTTCGCAATAGGAATCTCTTCAAAGTCGAAATGCTTGTGTGATTGATTACACATAAAATGATAATTCTAGAAAATATCAATTTTGTGGTCCTCCCACATGTTTATTTTCCAGAAATTGCAAGTAAAGAGAAATCATATTTTAAAAAAATGGTTGAAGGAAGACCTCTGCATGTTGATCAAATTCAAATTTCACCTGAAGATTTACATGAATATATAAAATCCTGTTTGCTTGTAGAATACGATCAGCCCAATGATTTGAAAGGAGATGGTTGTACTGATTTGTTTTCTGAAGAATGCAATCAGCCTGTCATAATTTCCGTTAGTGAAGAAAATCTCATTTCAATCCAATATCAAAAGGATGAAAACAAAGTGGACATTAAACATGTTGAAAGTGACTCTTTTCCTTCTTAGTTTTCTTCATTTGACTGGTTAAAAAAGAGACTTGAAATTTCTGATAAAAAACAAAAATTTGAGATTATGGATGAATGTATAAACTTCCTTGGAATGGATGATGAGCAAGAAGAACAATTACGCAATAAATCCCAGCCTATAGAAAAATCAAGCAGTATGCAATGAAGAGTTGAATAACAAAGAAGAATGTGAGGGTTCTCAAATGGATGTTTCTTTTTGTTTTTCAAATTTAGAATTTTTTTGTCAAGAAGAAATATGTTTGCTTGATCCTATTGAAGAAAGGAATGATGTTTCTGATGAAGCATATAAATAATATGAAGTTTTAAAATCAGAAATTTCAAATGAAGTTGTGGATGTCTTGCCTAGAAATTGTCACGCGTTTTCCTTCCAGGGTTCTTTTGAAGATCAGTTTGACAGTGTGCAAGGGAATTTTCAGTTGGGGCAGCTTTCTCATGGTAAGATAATGATAGAATTTTTTGAAAGTTGTCATGCCTTTTATGATCCGGTGGTAGAGTACATGGAGAAGCTCAGAGGTGGTACTAGCTGGTTATATCTCTACTATAAAGATCAATTTCTTTATTATAACCTTGTGCCATTAAGTCTGTCATCTCTATTTTTTATCAAGCATGAAGCGAAAGTTGGTTTTTGTGACCATTTTCTTGATTAGCTTCAGTGAAAGTTAGAAGTTACTTGACTGAGCATTAATGCTTAGTAAGTAGGGTAGTTAAGTAGATGTGAATAAGCTCGACACGATGAGCATTTCATTCAGCATTTTTCAATTTGTTTTCAGTTTTTTTTTTTGGTTTCAGTTTTAAAGTTCAAGCTTGCAGTTACAATTGGTTTCAGTCTTTAGATTATGGACACGTGACAGGTTGCAATACAGGTGACAGGTTATAGGTTGACAGGGGTTTGTTTGCAGAATGGTTTCAATGATGGTTATAGGGCAGAGCATGTTGGGGATTTCAGAGAGTTTTGGGAGCCGCCCAATGGATTCAGCACCTGATCTACCGCGTTTTTTTCTACCTCAAAGGGAGGATAGCATCCCTAGTTGGAGCCACTTGTTAGCAATGTTTTTGTGCTAAATAATTGGGGAGGTATGGAACAGTGTGAGGAGAGATAACGTCTACAACTTTTCATATCATATGACCATGCACTAATTTATTTATGCTCCACTTGGTGTTATTGTCTTTAAATTTCAAACTTTCATCAGCAATTCGGTAGCTCTAGGTTTGCTCACTTGGACGTTTATCAAAGTTTCTAGGTTTGGCAATAAAATTAAGCCTGAAAAATCTTTGATAAAAAAAAATTGTATTAATTTAATGGCCAAATCATTTATTGTTAAAATATATAAGGTGGCCTAGCATGTTATAAAGGGAAATGTTTATATTTTATAAAAACAAAATTCGTTTTATAAAATATAGACAAATTTTTATTATAAAAGGTATTATGGCAAGGGTGCTCAACATCAAGAGCCAATCGAATGGCCATACAACAATCCAAATCAGAAAGAAAATAAGTCAAACTACAAGCAACTAAAATGCCAAGTTTTTATAAAAGGTATTATGGCAAGGGTGCTCAACATCAAGAGCCAATCGAATGGCCATACAACAATCCAAATCAGAAAGCAAATAAGTCAAACTGCAAGCAACTAAAATGCCAAGTCGAAAAGGGGGCCCACCATGAACACAAATCAATACCCTCCATCGAAGTCTAAGTGTCGAGCACACAAGGGATACTCTATTTCTTTGTTGCTTACTCTACATTGAATGTTCTAGTGACTATAAACAATATGAATCTCTTTTCACATTATACATGTGGGATATTTTCCCATTATAAAAATTAAATAAAAACACAATGCAAATTCCAAATGTAGTGACTGACGTTTTTGAGATTAATGCGAATAATGATGGGCACTATGAATTGGATGATCCATATGAGGATATGCTTAAATAAATCACATTTTCTTTGCCATCCGTTTCGAGGGGTACTTCACCCGAGTGTCTTTATACGTTATAGAGATCTGTATTGCTCAGATGTTAAATACATATGGGCCACAGATGAACATTGAGGATGGTCGTGTTGTCGGAAATTTTATTGCACACACCCTCTAAGGTGAACCAATGATAGTCCAAGACCCAGAGATACTAACCCGAAGCTCCTGCTATGTTTCTGAGTCAGTTGATGATTTGATTCAACTAGTGGAGCTAGATAATGCTCGGTCTATCAATCTTGCAAATCTAGGAGAGTTTACAATTCTAGAACATGCTAAAGCTACAAAAGAGCCCATTGAAACGTCAATAACTGTACATACAGTTGAAAAAAATCCAGATGATCCATGCAAGGGGAAACCATACATTACATAGGCAGCGCGGGTGCAAGGTAGGACTCGCCAAGAAATGGAGATTTATTGTCCTGCAAAATTGAAATATGATCAACGACAAAGGTAAAAGCACAAGCCATCCAACGGTTAGAATAAATTTCACATTGACAACATGCACGGAGTAGTTCAAAATTTAAAATCGGCGAAATTGGATATGGGTCAAATATTCGGACGGTTGAGAGGCAAGAGTAACCCCAGTCAACCACCCATACAAATTCCGCTGATTGAAAGTGTTTGTCGTTTAATCTTTTGAAAAATCAGTGAAATGTCATATGGCGTGCAAGCTTCAAACACGTGTTAATATATCGTGCATTTGCCCAACAGATTAAATTGTGGAAAATTATTTCGCTCAATGAAAGTACTCTCTGTTTCACAATTGGTAGAATGAGCGGAATTCCTATATATGTGTGTAAATATCGACATGTGTAGTGTTGGATTTATTCCATTAGTCAAAGTAAAATTTGTTCATATACAAGGATAGCAGGTCAAATTTCCATTTGCATGGAATGCTAAAGGTGGATGTGTTTGCAGGTGAAACAAAAATGTTCACAAGAATTGTGTTGATTGTGAACCTTCAGATGGATATTTCAATCAAATTTAACAACAAACAGAGTGTCAAATGTCAATTGCAACAGCAGAGCATGTTAGTTTTTATGGAATTGACTATTTTATTCATTAACTTCCAAGACCCACTCCCGCTAAACAAAGATGAAATTTAGAAAAACGAGAGAGGTTTTTCTTCATGACGTTCCTTTATAAAATAAACCCTCTCAGTTTCCACACAAGTTCCATGGATTGAGAGAATCAAAGTGATCTTTACAAGGAAATTTTCAGGTTTTCAAATGACTTAGTCATCAAGTTAAAATAACTGGTCATGCGAAATGGGAGTGAATTTTATGAAACAGAGAGAGGTTTTTGTTCATTACAGGCCAATATTGAAAAAAATCCTTCAAGTTTTACATAGGTATCACATATTGGGAGAATTGAAAGAATATTCAAAGTGTATTTTTCTAGAAATTAGAAGCTTACTAGGTCGAGTCATCAATTTCAAAATCATATCCTGAAGAGCTGGAGGTGAATCTAAGAAAACTAAGAGATGGGTTTTGACAGGAACATGGTCAATCCAATGGGTTTTGACAGGAGCATGGTCAATCAAAATAACCTCTATCATATTTCACACAGTTGTCACCATCTGAGTTATGCATGAGGGGATTCAGAGCCTATTTTCAGTAGTCCACTTCATAATTCTATTTTATGTGAATCGTGGAAAATGTGCCACATTAGAGTTTGTTAGAAGTTTTTTTTTAGTTTGTAACTAATTTCAACTTTGAGGTCGGTCTTGGGGGTCTAAAACACTATAAATATACTCCCCACAGAGGGAGAAAGGGTGGGTTGGTTTTGAATCTATAAGACTGTTTGTTTATGATATTTTGAATTAATATAAGTTCTAGAGCTAAATGCTGGTTATATGAATGCAAGAATTTCGGTGTGTTTCTAAATTACAGTCTGTGATTTTCTTTTCTCAGGTGCATGTGCTTCATGTTATCTCTTTACATTATATTTTCTTCATGTCGTAGACTCAGTGTGTAATGGTTAGGAATTAATACACATATGCTCTTACCGTTGTCTCTGATATCCACCAAATATTTCCTCCAAAACTGGCATAGAATTCATCCCTGTGATGCTCTACACTAGTGGGTTGTCATCATTCCGCATTTTCCACCAGGCCCCAAACATAACAACCATGATCGAGGCACTACCTTTCTCTTGTGAGCATTTTCCTATGCAAACTGCTATGTTTCCTTGGTATTTTTTACTCCATAGCCCAATATATATTTATAATAATTTATTGTGGCTGGGATATCAAATGTACCCATTAACGATGAATACATTCTAGGCCCCAAGATCTCTGTAGCCGGTTTGACCTGGTCAACCAAAGGTACAGTGGACTCATTCATTTCCAAACAGACCCTTTGAGAAAAATTGAGATGGTGAACAGTAACCAACTTTCCTTCATGTGAAAAAACCACTACTCGAAGAACAGTCAAGGCAATCACGCACATAGCGTAAGTCCAGCTTCTCCCCGAAGCAAGTTATAGTCCAATGGAGCATCAATCACCTCCATTTCAACATACACCACTTTCTCTGCCAACTTAATCTCAAAAGTTGGTAAGATACAATGTAGGTGGAAAGACCTCCCATCGAAAGTAGTAAGCAAGGTGTTTGAAAAAACTAGTTCCGGGGAACCTAAAGCCTTCCAGCAAGAAAGAGACATAACATATGTGGAAGCACCCTCATCAAAAAATGTATGCCCAATGGTCTTACCACCATGAACGACATCTAATGACAAAGCCACATGATATGGTAGGTTCATCTTAACATCTGACATATTAAACTTTGCCATCAAACTCGAGGAATCAATACTACCTAAAGCTGCTAAAAGGGCATCCCATTGAGTGGGACAATTATAAAGCACTTCCAATGTGGAAATCGCACAAGGATTTTGGGACAAATATTACACCACATAGTAGTTAGAAGAAGCCCTAGATTTTGGATTGTGAAATTCCTTTTTAAAGACACCTTTTGGTATTTTAGGCATTGGATCAGCACGTTTCTCGATCGTGAGAGGGTTAGAGGTTTCACCAATAGACTTACCCCTCTCCTGAGCCTTCGTCTCATATTTTTTTCTCATCTGGAGAAAGGTAGTATATCATACCATGTTGATATAATTTTGGTTAAGAGGGGCACCGGGAGTGCCCCCAACTACATTAGAAACAAAAGTTACATTCTTTCCTTGGGGAAACGGATCCTTCAGGATAGCTGGTTGTTGGTTCTTAAGAAACTTCTGCGCTTGGCCAATGAGAGGGAATCGATGAGTTAAGTGATCTCCCTAGCACAACTTATAGGGAAATTTCACCTTCTTCTTATCCTTCTTTCCCCCATTAGCATTGTTTGTGGGTTTAGGCTAGTTTTGATTTCCCTCACCTTTCTTCCCTTTCTTCTTTTTCCCACTAGGCTGTTAATTGCCCTTTTGGGAGAATTGTGCAAAAACATTTGCATTTTGGGGTGAGGGGGAATCCTTTGTTGCCTCCATTGTAGACTTCTTGACAAACAACTCATGGAGTTGCTTGGCCAATGACTCTATATTGGAAGAATTAACTGAACCAACCATGCCATCGGCATGGGGTCTAGGCTTGGGTTTCTCGACACAATGGGTAGACTGCGGTAACTCAAGTATGATTTCATATAATATCCTAGACTGAGCATATATCAAATCCATCTGTTGGGCCCTGAGGATGGCCTCTTCTTCAATGGTCACCCTTGAAGTGGATACATCCTTAGATATATAAGGAAATAAATATTTAAGAAACCACTCTAACAAGAACTCGGGGGGGATGGTGGCTTTTATAAGCCTCTTCCATCGTCGCCACTCTTGGATATGATCCTATATGTGCATGGATTTGTCTTGGAGAAAGGTAGACAATAGGTCTATGTCGGCATCATACTAGACAGGAAGTTGAAAGTGGTTCAAGAACACATTTGCTAGGTCCCAAAAACTATCAAACGCAGCAGAAGGCAATTCAATATACCACTTTGCTACAACACCAGTCAAAGTTCTTTGAAATAGCCTCAACCAAATGGTGTCATCATTAGTGAGTTGGAAGAGAACCATAAATAAAAAGAGGTGATATGGGCACCTAAAGCTTCACCTATTTTTCCCTCAAACTTGGGAATGTCTGAGGGTAACTTGCTTGGAACAGGTGGCCATGTGGCACTATGTTCACCGGGCCATTCATCAACTTAGACAAATTTGGCAAGTTTAACGCTACCAAGAATGGAAGTTTAGGCCTAACCAGAGCCTGAAAAGCATGAGTTTTGGAGGTAGAAGGACATGCCCCCTCGTTCCCAAACGTAAAGGTGGGGTTGCCCCCAGCTATCGATGTGAAGTAGTTGGACCACTTTGAAATTGGTTCCACCCATAAGCCAGTGGATTATTTTTGTGCGATGTAGTATAAGTGTTTTGAGCCCCTCCAGATGAAACTAGAGTCTGAAATACCAAAGCGGGTATCCCTTCACTAAAAAGAGAAAAGGGAGAGCTTGTAAACGGGGTTGAAACTGGGGTTTGGAAACCTTGTCCAAAAGTGTTTGTGTTTCCAAACTGCATCCCCACATATGCAAGTGTAGGACCTACATAATAAGTATATGGATAAATATGCCCCTCATTCCATGGAAATCCTTTTAACAAATGAGGAGGATTCACTAGGACCGCTCTGAGCAGTGTGCATGAAAGAGGGGGAAGCAAAAGGAGCACTAGGGATCCCAGTGACCACCCCACTAGAAGGATCTACTACATGGGAGGAAGCTGGTGGTTGGACCACTCAACTACTCGGTGATAAAGGTGCAGTAGATGCACTAGGTCTAGGAGTACCAACCATGGTAGGTGGAATTCCTCTAGCCAACATGGCTGAAGTGGGGGTAGAAATTCCCTCTCCATAGTTAGCCATAAATCTTCTCATGGGATCACCAATCATAGGTGAAGTAAAAGGCAAAAGTTGGACGATCATAGGATCATTTGAGTCAGTAAGAGGGGGGTTAAAATTACTTACAAACTCATTAGCCTGAAAGTATTCAATATCTAATGTGGTTGTATTAACTTGATTAGTCCTAAGTTATAGTTCACCTGGAACTTCGCTTATTCCTACCGTTTCAAAAGAATCATCGGTATCTAATCTTCACCTTTGAGGGGGCAGTGGAGGCTCCACTGTAATAGCTGGAGGAAGGTTTTGAAACCATCTTGACCTTCTGAGAGGTTGCTCCTCCACAGCTAAAAAACTGACCCTTCACACACCTAAAGGCCGACTAAATACAAGAAAAGCACATAGCACTCACTAAAAAATTTCCTAAAGCCAAACAGACAAACGAGTGTAAGATATGCTTTCCGGAAGAAAGTTGATAGATGGTTACTTGGAATCCCTATATATGTTCTTAGGCACAAGTGGAAGAATCACCCAACCGCCCTCCCACATCTTCTATCGGGGTTACCTTCCAAGCCCATCCAAGGTAGACCAGAAATAGCCTTCCCGTATACCTATGTATGAACCCTAATGTCAAAGAGACTAAAGGCTACCGCAACTACACTGAGAGTCTGGGGGGCCAGTCGCAAGCCTAATTCATATGCATGGGAAGGGTAGCAAAGCTCGAAACCCTGTCAACACCGACACCGCACGGGGCCCAAGAGGTGGTATTGACAGAAGTCCCCATATGCGTAAAAATCCTGATCTACACTCAAATAAGGAATCAGAGGGTTATCTCATTGGTTCAAGTCCTCACGCGGCCTCGTGCTTAACTCCTGTGTGAGAGGAGCTTCCCAGATACACTCAATATAGAGGAGGAGATACCTAGTGATTGGCCAGCTACATCTGAAAGCAAATACTTGTGGAGAGTTAAACTCGCTAATCCACAGGTCGAGCCTAAGCTAGTTGGTGTATGAACTTAAAAAAAGGAGAAACTTACTAGTAATTTTTAATTATGTCGTTATTTTTAATATGTGTAACATCCCCAACCCTTCGAATGGCGAAGAGGATGCTACTAACACCAATCATATGAGAAAACAACCCCATGAACATGAACAGACACCAATGCTGAAATAAAAAACTTAACATAATACATACTAAGATGCATAAACCATACAAGGATGCATGAACAGGGATAAATGCTACCAAGATGCATAATCCATCATACTAAGATGCATAATTCCTCAACATTCAGCGGAAGCAAACACATACATTCCAGCATTGAACATGTTCATCATTTCTCATGAAACAGTAGATATAATTGAGAGATGAAACAGTCAAGATTACTTATCTTTCAATGAAGAACTCGCCCCGCAACCAGCTACGTCGCTGCAACGTTCCACCCAACCATAGGCCAGTGTGCTCATCAATCTCTCAGCAACACTGCCACCCCCAATCTGGGCATGATTCCTCAAGGAATAAGGGTCAATGCAGGCTTACACATAGCCAAGGTTTGCCAGTCAGCCAAACCCACACTGTAGGGTTTTACCAGGTCATCAAGGAGCTAGTATAGGCTAAATGTCAAGCTAGTGGCCTCAACACCAGTCTTCTCATGCATACCCAGCCTCTAATCCCACTCACAATAGTCCGAAGACCAACCCCTGCATACCGCAGCAAAACAACCCATTCACAGCTCTGTGAAGAAGGCAAAGACAACCAGGTGACAATCCCAACCAATAGGTGAAACACAATTCAGATCCACAAGACAACTCAGAGTTGTTCTTAGCCCTAGCATGGCAAAAACAACTCAACAGCGATCCAAAACCAAGGTACATCAACATCCACAACCTCATAATGAATGATGGCAACAATCCATAGTTCGTAATGGATAAGAAGCAGAACTCCCAGCATAGACATGGGAGGACTCAACCAACGGATGTGGAAGTCAACGACCATCCAACATCTAAAATCCCACAGCACACTGCTCCTCAACGCAAATGCTGAAGAAAGTTACACGGACGAAAATGGGGAAAGAAAAACTCTCAACCTGTGCGCAAGGAAAAAAGATGCAGCCCAGGCAAAACATGGAAGAAACCCACACATAGTCCGAAATGGAAGAAGAAATCGAACTCTCAACAGCATCCAAAAATCAGGGGACGAACGAAAACAACCCAAATCACAGGTTAAACCAATAGCAAGCTAGAATCATGGATTAAAACCACGGCTATGTCACATAAACAGCAGAAATCGTGCCCTTGAGGCCACTCTTCCAACTCGTCAGCTCCACGTGAGGAAGATGAACCGGCCTTCTCCTGCACATCCCTGCGTGAGAGTGAACAGACCTGGCCTATGCGCACAGATGAACAGAAAATTGTGAGGAATGAACAAACCCGAGAAGAGTAGCGTCGTGGAGAGAATGGTAGTGGAGGTTGCTTCCAACGTGATGTCAACTCGCTGGTGGAGTGTACGCGTGGGAAAGGACTGACAGTCCTGCCACACTCCACTCCCATCCATAACTTCCTCAACTACCCAACAAGACATTAAAGTGGTTGGATGAGACAAGGGAAGATGGCAAATCAAACAAGGTGGTAACACATGGGTTCCCCCCCATAGACTAAGGTTTGACATCCCCCACCCTTATCCTTTGGAATCATGCACTTTTCATTTTTAACGTTTCCCCGTTGTAGCTGGTTGTGGTTTATTTTATTTGATGTGCGTATTTACATGATGCCAAACTATAATGTGCCGAATAGCACGATCTACTATCGGCAACTATCCCTATTGCTGAAACATACACAACCAAATCGATGGTGGGGCTTTCGCCTTTAGCTCCTCACCACGATTAATTACAATATATACATCATGTATCTTTTAATGCAAATGGGTTCAAAACTGGGGTGTTACATTCCCCTCCCCCTTGGAATAACACCGTCCTCGGTGTTCCAATACATAGGAATACATATACAATTTGCACATCAAAATTTCAAAATTTTGCAGATCTGTCCCACGTTCAATGATTTACTTTGAACGTTCAATACCAAGCCCCTCGGCTTCCATGAACTTCTCCTGCTGGTTCTCAGCTCTCAGCTTATCCTGAAGCCTAGGAACCTTGCGGCTATTGCCCTCTTCATGTTCCCTCATTGGGCAGTCCCGGCGTAAATGATGTCCTACGCATTCCCAGCATTTCACTGGCTGCTTAATCTTTACCTACTCAATTTCCTTTGAGTCTTCATGCCTGGACCATTTCTTAATGGGTCGCTTGGACGAATGTCCCATCACTAATCCACCTTCCTTTCCCTTTCCGATTGCTCCCAGAAGGCTTTTCACCTCCCTTTGCAAACCAATAGAGTCTTGCAAAATATGGTGGTTCATTTCATTCTGCCTTTTCTATATCTTGAGAATATCCCTAAGATTTTCTTGGGTCTTGGAAATCATTTGAAGGAGACTTCCAGCCAATTCCAACAACTTTTGATCTGCTACAATGATCAATGTGCATCATCGCGTTTCACTTTTCTCACCTGTGAAATGCACCATTGAAATTCTATCAGACCAAGCATTATATAGACATTAAAATCAGTCAGTTAATTACCCAATTGGCATGACAGTCCAATCCTCATCAAGGAGACTTTAATATTTTTCATGCCTTCCCAACAAGCACACGAGCTCATTCATGTCCATTCTTGGGCAGGGAATTAACCACTCCAGAATTCAAAAATTAATTTAAGCAAATACACACATTCCATTTTTAGTCATACATGCATTCAACAATCTTTTGTTTTCACAATGCATAAATATATATATATATGTATATATAATTAAAATGGCAAGAGAGAGCAGCAAGAGTTTTTTTTTTTCCTCTTTGTTTTGTTCCATCCTGGAACCCACACCACTGCTGTGGCTTTTCATGCTCTCAGCCTCTTTCACTTCACCGTGAATGTTGGACCAATCCCTCTTGGTCATGACACTTTGTGTCTTCGGCCTATTCCAGACCTCTAAGAGTCTCTCCAGATGGCTTGTCTCAGCTGCTAGGATCCCCATAGTCTTACTAGCACCTTTTTCATTACCGCTCATTCCGAGCTCTCTAGGACAGTCACATGTCCACATGCACCTCTAGGATGTTCTCATATTCCTCTCTCCCAGTGATACCTATATCCAAACATTGAATAGACTCACATGTTTAGTTTATTCTCATCAGTTTTTATCTCTTAAACAAGAGCTTAAAACATCATAACCAAATCATATACACATGTACATTCATAAGCAAAATAATCCAATACTCATCTGTATTGTGCATTTCGTCATTGGTCCACAGGATCCCGCTTCACTTTGCAAGCCTTGGGATCACCTATGGACTTGGATGTTAGGTCAGCACACAGGCTACTCCACAACATCAAATAATTAATGTCCAGCTAGTACACCCTCATGTCGACTGGGCTTGGAACTTTACCATGACCATTTCTAGGTCTAGGATCGACTATGGATCCTCAGGCATATAACAGCCCAACATACACTTATACCAACACATACACTTATATAAACAATACACTTATACCAACATACACTTATATCAACAATAACCATTACTCCACAACCCCTCACAACAACCATTTGCCTTTTCTCTTTAGGGTGCAACACCCAACTACATCTATTTAGCCTGTCAACACAAGCAATATAAGCAAATCATCAGTGTTATTGCTCTAAAACTGTAATCATATTTCATATCATTCACTATCAAGTATTGAGACACTAGAAGTGCGTCCACCCCCTAGGATGTAATCAATATTGAAAACCATTTCATGACTTGACATTGGGAAAGTCTGCACCCCTTTCCAATGTGAGCCATGTAGGCCCTATTCATACTCAAGCAATCGGTCATAATGGAACTAAAACCAAAACATGTTCTGCATATGGAATTTAATAATTTGACATGCATATTATTAGCAAGGGTCACAGAACACTTATCCATTTGTCGACGCAGTATTCCTTCATTAAGGAGGAATGGGGCTCCCTTCTCTAAGTTGACAGTCCCTCGATTAGCCATCCCAACTCCTCTTTGCATTTCATATCCACACATGTCTTACCGACATAATTTATACCATCTCACTCATGTTGCTTACCAAACATGTAGTGCTGATGAGACATTTCCAAAATGTCCAATGGAGTTTCACCCAAAACCCATTTCCAAGATAAGGGAAAACCTTCCCATGAAGTTTGGCTCCTGCAGGCCATCACACATGATCCTCCTGCAGTGTGTACCCCTAGCACATTCATCAAATATACAAACAGTCAATCATTATCTGATAATACAATCCAAATTGATTGTTCCATAACCAAGCAATGACATTAGTAATCAAATTCAATAGGAATTTGCAACTCTGTCTACTATAGAAATTGATTTGTTAGCAATGAGGTGATCCTCATTTGTGGGTCTCTTGTAAGTAGCACTACTATGCCCATTATAATTTTATGCTTACTAGCATAACATGAATACCCACTTATAATGCGTCCTCCTGACATAATCTTATGCAATCCAATAGTGATTAGTAGTTGTCAGCAATTTCTTAAATCTGAAATTCACAATTCAAATTTAACAACCCATTATGCATACCAACTATTTTCACAGTCATGAGACTCTTCTCATAAGGTTTGGCTCTTTCACGTGGTAGATTATGGCATTCGTCATGGTCTTACTCTCATTGCCATGCTCTAAATAATCTACCTGAAACCTGAGCTTCAATCAACCAAACACTTGGTAAGTCTGGATGCATATAACCTTCTCATTGCTGCAACCATCACTGAAGCATTTTCAGAATTTATAAAATTCAAATACTTCCAACTGTTAATCACATCAATATTACCAAAACCCATTTACTTCACGCAATCATTATCATACTAACATTTGCAAGGTATAGTCACAGCATTCATGCAATTAAATGAAATGTTTAGATACTCCTTACTTCACAAGCATATCATGTGTACCACCTTGCTCTTCCATAGAGCATTTCCAACATCTAAATGATCATGACTATCCTCTTTATGCACTTACTATCCTGCATTCATAACAGCCTTTGAAATGGTTCCTGAATTGTCATCAATTCATCATTTCAGCCATTAGTTATTCATAATATCACATGCACTCATCTCAATGCATTCATGCAATACATCACAACATTTGCACCTATACTTATGCAATCAGTCGCTCACACCCTTCATATGTATCCATTCAATGCATGACTACAAGATTCATAAAATCTTTTTTTAATGCATATCCATTCAATGCTACCTTGCATTGATTCAGGAATACTATGCATTCAACATACCATGCATGGCCTAACCATGACTACTTCATATAGGATGCATTACTATAATCAAGATCATCAGTACTTACTTTCCTTGGGCTACTAAGCTCAATCAATATATACAGGCATGACACCTTTCTCTATGAATGCAGTATAAAATTCAAATATCCACATGGTATGAGGTCTCTTACCTTTACAATTCCATGGAATTCGTCATAATCAAACTATTACCTTCATGGGTCCTACTCACACCTTCGACCTTACCAGTTTAGTCGGTATCTTGCAGAGGATTGTAGAATTTGCTCACCAACTTTTGATTATGGACTGGTTGCCTCATCCCTTCCTCTAGAAGGTTGCAAGTCACATCTGTCAGCATCAGCAACATATTCATCTAGTTCCATGTTGTCATTGGTTTTTCCACTAATGCCAACACCCATGCAATAACTATCATTAGTGGTTCATTATAAATGTATAATCCTCAATACCCTTACCAACATGTAATATCCTATGCATGCAAGGAATATCCTCATACATTTCATGCATAAAACTTACAAAATATAAATATCGTTAGCAAGACAGGGATTAAGGAAATTCCCTTTTCAAGTCCCACATCCTCGCATGGAACTCCTCTTCCACACAGCAGCTGGTTTGACTTCATGGTCTTGCTACCTCTAGGCATGCAATTCTCGGATTTGTCCATTTGACAACCACATTGTTTGTCAAAGCAACCACTAGTACTTTGCTGCTCCATTCTCATATTCGGGTGATTCTCCCTTGTTCCCTACTGGACAAGCTTTCCAACACCTATCCATATGTTTCATTCTGACCTTGGGTGTGAAAACCACACCACCTCAAATATACTTAGGCCAGGAATGTTAATTTTAGTCACCCAGGGTTTTCTTTCTTTTCAGTCCTGAAACTATTGAAAACCCCAATGAGAAACTCATAGCAAAACCCGCTGGAACACTAGCTAGAATTTGCTGAATATTCCACTGCAACAGTTGAAAGCTGCTTGAAAAATCCACTTGAAACCCCAATTTTTCTTTCTCCCTGTCGGGTCTCATTTCCGATGCACCATTCATCTTTTGTGAATTCTTGGTTTGACTAATTTGCCCAAAACATAGAATTTTCTTTTCACATGAACGACTGTCTCAGGGGATGGTGGGGATCAAGGGGGCTTGAAAAACCCCTAAAAGACTCGTTGAAAATAGTTGAAAAACTGCTGGGAAATCCCACTGAAAAACTCAAAATTTCCTCTTTGCAGAATCGGATCTCATTCCAACTATCAATCCAACGTTTCGGCGGTCAGCACAACTAACTTCTCCGCTGCTCATCGGCGATCGGATCCACTAAACATTACCGTGTCGGCGATCGAATCCTCTAACCTTCGGAAGGATAGTCCATTAGACTGTCGCAACGGTGGAAGTTCAGTCCATTCACTTCATCCGACGTAGCTCATCGGCTATCGGAAGCTCTATCCACTAACCATCGCCGATGGCTGACGACTCTAGGACTTAGAAAATTTTTTGAGATTTTCCTTTTTGTCTTCCCTTTCGCTGCTTGATCGGCTCCATTCTCTTCTTTTCATCAGATAAATAGTTCCATCAACAGCCGCAACGACGACCCATCATCCTCAATCTTCTTCCGATCGGTGAACTGCTTCTGACTGGCATCAGTAGTTGGAACTTCTCCCTATCGGAAGGCTAGTGATCTAGGCTTTTGCAACGACGGTGCACGAACAAATTTTTGCTTTCGATGGCCGATGTTTTCACTACTTAGAAAAATTATGAACTTTCTTTACTACATCGGTGGCCAGAGGCCCTACTCGTCGGGAGCATAGTGGTCTAGCCATCCACAACAGCGGTACTCAATCGACTAAGTATCAGCGATCCAAACTACTATCTTTCGTCGATTGCCAATGGTCTTCAACACTTAGACAAAATTTTCAAAATTTTTCTCTTCTTCTTTTACGAAACATAGCATCTATCGGCGATCGGAACCATTAAGCACTATGCATCGGTGAACCCAACAACTATTTTCCACCGACGGCATTGGTGGTCCAAACAACTAAATTTCTTTGACACCAAAAGTTAATATCGGATGTTTCTTTAATTACATCGAGCCAGTGTTTCAGCATCCTTTGGCTGATCTTCACCGAAACTACGACTCCCACATCCACTAATTTCCACCGACGGCTGATGAAAACTTAGAAATTTTTCCTGCAATTTCCTTCCAACTATCCTCCTTCGGGTATGCTTCTTCCTAGCTCTTCTGCTACATTGGAAGTCCTTCCCACTAAGTGTTTCGATGAACCAACTGTTCAAACACTTAGGAAAATTTTTGTGGAAGTTTTCTGTCATAAAATTCTGGCCTTTGCTGGGCAGAAAGCAATCCAGCTTCTATCACTGCATCTTCGTGGTCCATTCAGGCCCATGCTGCAAGATGAGCTCTGATACCACTCTGTAACATCCCCGACCCTTCGACCAGTGAAGAGGATGCTACTAACACCAATCATACAGGCAAACAGCCTCATGAACATGAATAGACATCAATGCTGAAATAAAAAGCTTAACATAATACATACTAAGATGCATAAAACATACGAGGATGCATGAACAGGGATAAATGCTACCAAGATGCATAATCCATCATACTAAGATGCATAATTCCTCAACATTCAGCGGAAGCAAACACATACATTCCAGCTTTCAACATGTTCATCATTTCTCATGAAACAGTAGATATAATTGCAGAGATGAAATAGTCAGGATTACTTATCTTTCAATGAAGAACTCACCCTGCAACCAGCTACCTTCCACCCAACCATAGGCCAGCATTCTCATCAATCTCTCAGCAACACTGCCACCCCTGAGCTGGGCATGATTCCTCAAGGAATAAGGGTCAATGCAGGCTTACACATAGCCAAGGTTTGCCAATCAGCCAAACCCACATAGTAGGGTTTTACCAGGTCATCAAGGAGCTAGTATAGGCTAAATGCCAAGCTGGTGGCCTCAACACCAGTCTTCTCATGCATACCCAGCCTCTAATCCCACTCACAATAGTCCGAAGACCAACCCCTACATACCGCAACAAAACAACCCATTCACAACTCTGTGAAGAAGGCAAAGACAACCAGGTGACAATCCCAACTAACAGGTGAAACACAGTTCAGATCCACAAGACAACTCAGAGTTGTTCTTGGCCCTAGCGTGGCCAAAAACAACTCAACAGTGACCCAAAACCAGGGTACATCAACATCCACAACCTCACAATGAATGATGGCAACAATCCACAGTCCGTAATGGATAAGAAGTAGAACTCCCAGCGTAGACATGGGAGGACTCAACCAACGGATGTGGAATTCAACGACCATCCAACATCTAAAATCCCACAGCACACTGCTCCTCAATGCAAACGCTGAAGAAATTTACACAGACAGAAATGGGGAAAGAAAAACTCTCAACCTGTGCGCAAGGAAAAAAGACGCAACCCAGGCAAAACATGGAATAAACCCACACACAATCTGAAATGGAAGAAGAAATCGAACTCTCAACAGCATCCAAAAATCAGGGGAAGAACGAAAACAACCCAAATCGCGGGTTAAACCAACAGCAAGCTAGAATCGTGGATTAAAACCACGGCTATGTCACATACACAGCAGAAATCATGCCCTTGAGGCCGCTCTTCCAGCTCGTCAGCTCCGCGTGAGGAAGATGAACCGGCCTCCTCCTGCACGTCCCTACGTGAGAGTGAATATACATGGCCTATGCGCGTGGATGAACACAAAATCATGAGGAATGAACATACCCAAGAAGAGTGGCATCGTGGAGAGAATGGCAGTGGAGGTTGCTTCCAACGTGAGGTCAACTCGCTGGTGGAGTGTATGTGTGGGAAAGGACTGACAGTCTTGCCACACTCCACTCCCAACCATAACTGCCTCAACTACCCAACAAGACATTAAATTTTTTGGATGAGACAAGGGAAGATGGCAAATCAAACAAGGTGGTAACACATGGGTTCCTCCCCATATACTAAGGTTTGACATTCCCCACCCTTATCCTTTGGAATCATGCCCTTTTCATTTTTAACGTTGCCCCGTCGTAGCTGGTTGTGGTTTATTTTATTTGATGTGCGTATTTACATGATGCCAAACAATAATGTGCCGGATAGCATGATCTACTATCGGAAACTATCCCTATTGTTGAAACATACACAACCAAATCGATGGTGGGGCTTTTGCCTTTAGCTCCTCACCACGATTAATTACAATATATACATCATGTATCTTTTAATGCAAACGGGGTCAAAACTGGGGTGTTACAATAGGTTGTTTTTAGTCAAATGCAAATGGAATGAAACTTGTATGGTGTTATAGACTCGATAAAAGAAAGCAAAAATGGTGCATAAAAGTAAATTTTCAAAGAAAATTACAACTACTAAGCCAATTTTTCTTTTCTTTTAAATGAAAGCTAATGAACTTATAACTAAGTATGAGAAACTACAAGACTTTTTAATAATTTTTGAATTTTTCTTTGAAAAATAGCGAAAAGAAATACTACATGCAACCTAATGCAAAATATTTTTGTCTTTTCTTTTCAAACAACTTCAAAAATTACTATGAAAAAGAATGAAAACATGAGCAAATTTGGCTAACCTAAGCATATAGCAGTGAAATGAGGCAAAATATCCCAAAGTAACCCACTTCAACCAAAAGGAAGAAAATTGGAAGAAAACCTGACTCAAAGGAACTATCAAACTGAAAAATCTTGCTAGATACACAAAAGGAAAAGTGACAAACTCATACTACAAGCGGCAGTACCAAGCATAAAGCATTCAAAGGACTTGACTCACTGACCTAGAACACAAGCACTCAAACCTAAAAACCAAGAAGGAGGACCACCCACACTCACCAATGAAAGAAGACCCAACAAAAAATCTCAAGGACTTGAAGAAATCAAGTGAACGATGTGAAGTACATACTGTTGGAAGAGAAAGTTGGTGAGTCGAATAGACTATTTAGCCGACTAATTAGAGAATAGGTCATGTCGCTTGATTGAACCAACAAGTAGTTATTCATAACTGTTTTGTAATCAAATATAATAGGCTGTTGAGCCAGATATGAACTTGGTTCGGTTTGATGTTTGTATGAACCCATATGTCTTTTATGTAATATAAAGTTGTTATTCTACCTACTATCTTGTCTCTTGTCTATGTTATGATTATATGATTCTATTTGTGTATTATTGGTAACTTAGTGATCTGAGTGATTGCAACATTGGTTCCGTTTCCGGTAGTACACGTATGGATGAAATGAACATTAGCAGATGATCTTAGAGAAAGAGATTAAACTAGTGGGAGCGTAAGATCACAAACTACTTGCAGAATTATGCTAGAAGAAACTAGCTGACTATTTCCCAGGAGAAGGATAAATTCTTCACTGAAACGCATGAAAAATTTGTAGAATCAGTGCCTCAGTTTCTGAAGAAATTACTGGATGAAAAATCTGGTAGATGCTAAGCAACAAGAGTTGCTCCAGAAACTAATAAGAGGAGGATGAACAAACTTGTTAGAGTGGTTTGAGAAAATCACAGATAAGTTCTGCCAGAAACAGGCCATGGAAGAGAAATTTTCGGTCGAAACTATCGAAAAGAGGTTCTATACCAAGTATATCGAGCAATTGCTTTTCTCACTACCAACCCTTTTGTTTAGATTCCTAATCGATAGAGGAGTAGGGCATATTTTCGAACCTCGTCCATCATTGATCAAACCGCCACCAAATACCAACTGGGCAGAGAAGCAAAAAGCATGGGAGAAGTTCATTGTCGAAAGGGAGTGGGATTACTTCTTGAACAAATAGACATAACTATCCGAGATTACTAAAGCATCGGGTAGGATATGGGGTTGGTAGTTGGTCATGTGTCAGGGTGGATTAGAAGGATTCTAGTCAACATCAAAAGGAACCACCAACAATGAAAAGTCGGGCCAAGAAAGAAATAATTCGAACGGTGACTCACAAAAGCACTCCATATTTGAAAATAATAGAAAGAGATAAGAGGCAGAAGAGAATGGAGGAGCGAAGAGAGCAGGCCATCGCACTGTAGAGAAGAATGAATACTAGGGTGACTAAACATGAAAGACATCCACCAAATTCAGGTCATGACAGACAAGAAGAAGGCGTATATGAACAAGAAGTGTCACCGATGGAAGAAGATCTGTGGATAGAGCAGTGTGAAGCTCTCCATATTGAGATACCCCAGGAATTAAGACCTCTATCTCTAGTTAATCCAAACCTGAGTGCCCATGTGTAGACCATTGTCAAAGAGGACCTAAGGCTACAAGTTGGTGAGTTAGATGTATGGAGTCGGATCCTTGAAGGAGAATATCCGAGCTATAGCAGTTAGCTTGGACTTTGGCAGAAGAAGCTGAACTAATATGACTACTTGTTGAGGAGGAACTGACAAATAAAATGTCTGATGGGATCGAGAGTTCCGTCAAAACTAGCTATGACCAACACAGTCACAGAAAATATCCCACCACCATCACCTAAAGAAAACATTGACACCGAAAAAATGGTGCATGGTGCAGCACACATCCCCCTTTATGAGGGTGATGAGGATCCCAGATGACATTGGTTCATCTGTGAATTGACATGGGAGGATAACGTTGTAACTAGTGAAGACAAACAAATGGCGCAGTTCACTGGTGCCTTACAGAAGAGGGAACTAACTTGGTGTATGAAATATACCAAGAAGACACCTAACACAACCAAGGCATAAATTAAACAACAGTTCCTATGCTTCTTCAAAACACCAGATGCAAAGCATCTAGCGGAAAAAAAGCTGAAAACAACTGTTCAAAAACCCACAGAAACTATTTGGGACTATGAAAAGCAATGGAAGGACCTATTGAGCCAATTAGACTATAACATTGATGAAAAATTATTAATTCAATGGTTTCTTGTAGGACTTGTATAGAATATCCGAAGGAATATAAGTCTAGACACATTCAAATCATATGAAGAAGCATTGATGAAAGCACTGCAGGTTGAGATGGACAATGACTATCCAGCACATCCTGTTGACAACTACATCGAGGATTAGTTGGAAATCATGAAAAAATAATTAAGAGAACTAAACCTCAAAGGTCAGGACATTTGGTGCACAACCTGCTCGACAGCCGAACATACCAAAGACAATTGTCGACAAGAAGTAAATCGATAGGATGTCTGTTTTGTTCAAACAAAATGTTTCTATGACATTTTCCAAGAACATGGGTCACACATGACAAAGGAATGCCCTTACAATATGAAAAATGGAAAAGCTTCATGGTGTGCGATCTGTGAGGTAAAAAGTCATGCGATGGTCGATGGCCATTTGCACCTAAAGAATTGACAAAATTACGGTGCAGTCTACCAGACAAACGTTGTTGCTCAGAACAATTATAATATCCTGAGAAAAAATGAACAAAATGAACAAAGTAACCAACACTATGAAGGTCAAATATACGAGCGCCAGTATGACAATTGCCATGGAGGATTTGTAGGTCAAGGTTTATTCAATGGAAATCAGGAAAATAGACCACGACAACCCATCCAGTGTTTAACATGCTATAAAGAAGGCCACCGATACACAGACTGTTCGTATAAGATCGAATCAACCTGAAATTTTGTACTAGTTGTGGAGTGGGCGATCACTCACTAGAGGATTGTCCCACTATAATTGACAAAATCAATAAGAAGAAAAATTTTAATGTCTTGTCGTGTGTTAAGAAATGTGATATAACCCCTACAAATAATTTACATGTAGTCACTAGACAAGGAACAAAGACTGGTAATGATAATCCACGCATAAGTAAAATAAAAAACAAAGATGATTATCCTAACCCCATAAAGAAAAAACAATTATACAATGATGCATCAAACATGTTCCAAGAGTTCGCTCGACAAGAAGAGATTGATAACAGTCAACAAGATGTCTCACAAGAATTACTTAACTTAATGCAAAATGACAAATCAGTAGCACAATTTATTGATATGTTATATAATATTCAGAACAAGCCTAGCATGGAGAAACAAACTAAAAATATATGCAGCCTTAATCAGAAAGATAAGAGTCATGCCGACCCACTTGTCGACCTAGAAATTGAAGGATATCAAGTTTGTTACAGATGATTTTACCACACATGGTAAATCACACATTTATGGCCTTCCCTATCCCTTTGCAGATTCTTTGGACCCCATGGACCATTTTTGTACCTTTGATGTTTCCAAGATCATCCTTAAAAACATGCATTATTTTCCATATGTGACTTTTACACCTATTCTCACGTATATACGCGGATATGACCCTCAAACCCGTGTACATCGAGATGTGTGCAAAAGGCCAAATAGTTTTGAAGTTTTCCATGATGTGGATCTGAGTCACTTGTCTCCTGGCCTTCCATATGCCTTGAGATCGCTCAGATTTGACCTTCCATTACCCCATTGAAAAACTATATAAGGAACCCTTTGGATACATTGAAAGGGGAGGAATTAAAGAGCAAGAAAACTATAGTCCATTGTTGCCAAAGCTTATACTTGAGTCTGCATCCCTTTGTCCCTTGGAGCACTTTGTGTTCTTCCCAAGCTTGCCTTTGCTTGTGATATTTCTATCGACAGATGGAGGATTGAAGTGGTGGAGGCCCAGGTGGAGGACTCAGTTTCTCTGGTTCGCAGACGTGCTGAAATAGGTTGTCACCGTTGTAATCTCTGATTTATATTAATAGAAATATCTTTTCCTGTCCAATAATGTGTATTTAAATGAATATTGAATCCATGGATTCTTTTAAATGCATAAATGTTATTGATTATATATGCTAGAGTAGTTCTAACACATTATATAGCATGCTTGTCTTGTTTGCTGAATGTTGAGAGAGAAAATTTCTAATACAAGCGAGATTGGAAAATCTCAAAAGGGATCTACATCAACCATCCAAAATAAGGTATGTTTCGAGATCCTTTAGTGTTAGATGTTTTATTTCTCTTGCATATGGGAAAGGATTGATTTTTGCGGTTACTCTATCTGTTGTGGTACCCCAAGCCATAGGAATTTTTCTCCATAACAGGATTGGCAACTCTACTGGGGAGTTCCTAGTCATTTCCTTTGGGGGTTTTATCGGCATTCAATGTTCTTGAATTGCTCTGATTTCTCTGTTTCTGAGTCGGGTCTGGGGGCATGTTTTCCTAGTAGTGTCAGATAGGAGTGAATTTTGTCTCATCTTATCTGTTTACCTTTTTTTATCTCTTTTTCTTCCTATACATGAGTTTTGTCTTCACAGTCTCATGTACACATAGTTTTTACTGGAATATCTGCACATATACGTGGGTTTTCTGCACATAGTTACATATGCCCTAAGTTTTTCCTTTTTGGGGAAGATTAAGTGTTGTTGGGTGAGTTTGGATGATTGCTGAGTCTTCTTGGATGCTTCTGGAGTCTGTATACACCTCTGTTTCTGACCAAAGATTCTTTTTAGTTTGAATTTTTTGAAAATGTTCTTGTCATTTCATTTTCTATTTTTTGTTTTGGGATTAGTGCATTAAGTCTCTTTTACCTTAGTGCTTTGCTTGGGTGCTGTCTGATAGTGATTGTAGAGTCTGGGGGTTGTAGAGTCATACTTATGCTTTATTATCTCATTTTAATTCAAAAAATACAAAATCATTTGCTTTTTGCATCATTATGCATTGTTGCATTTTCATTTTGCATGGTACTTGCATAAGGTTTTCTTTGAGAAGTACTAGTCAAATTTTCATATAGGAATGATTGCATCTTCATTTGAAGGAAAATTTTGCACTTCACGTAGTAGCATACCCCATTTTTCATTCGACACAGTGCATTTGCATTGATTGTTAGGTGTGCATTTTACTTCTTGTTGCATCATAACATCATTAGTTGCATGACCATTTTCCCTTTTGAGTAATAATCCAATTAAAATCAACGCATAATAAAATTAATTACACTCTTTTCTTTTATAGGGTGCACCAACAAGATTAGGTTTTAGGGTCTTGGAATAGTTCATTGTGAGTAAATTCTCCAAGATCACTAAACAAAACATTTATGTGTCTATCCAGGTGAGAGTGTGAAATTCCTTTATATAATTAGTGTTTCTCAGGATCCTCCTCTTACAAGGGAGTTAAGCACGATGCAGTGTGAGCGGTTATTGATTGGGATGACCCCTGGTCATAACTCAGCAGTACTGGAGATATTTCCAGAATTGTATTCATATATGGTGGCTCTTTCGAGAGTTTCAGGCTTTTCTACCCTGCCCATACGGTCAATCCCACCTACGACTGTCCGCCTGAGCATTGATTATATTGAGGTGACCTTAGTTTTCTCAACTAGGTTATCGAGGGGGTACTTCACAGAGGTTATTCTGCAGTTGTCCTAGCCAGGTAGGGGTCAGACAGCACAGTCGCTATATGCGTTGAAGCTGAGGGCCACTATAATTGGTTAGGAACCTCCTCTTGTTGTGTATGGGAGTCTCAAGCCTCTCCTAGGAGAGACATACCTGCTTCATTCAGGAGCTCACATATCCTACCCTTGTTTGCTTATGATTTGGCTTTACATTTTATAGGTGTACGCTCTATGCACACTAGTTTGCCTAGGGTTTGCGTAATTAGATCGAGTCTTTTTCATTTTTTGAGTCATTGTGGATTCGGGCGCGGCACTTGGCCGTTCTCATCATTTAGCAGGAATTCCCCCTTCCACGTCTCCTCCTCATTTGGGAGAGAGAAACAGATAGTCTGGGCAGACTACTTCTCACATTAATTCACACACGATGGGAGATCATGAGGATGAGATTCCTGAGATGTCTTCTCCACCTCACGAGGTTGGGGATACAGATTCTACTCCCATATATGATCCTTCACCGGAAATACCTTCACATTCTGGTTATGATCCCTCATTCACAAGTCACCGGTATTGGTTTCCAGGAAACGAGATTCATCATGAACCCACGAGCACTAATCATGTTCGTTATGGCATGCCTAATATCCTTGCACACAATCCGGCACATCATGCTGAGTCAGAAGTTGAACCTAGCACTACGCCTGGGGGCACTCTTATTCCTTTCCATGCGGAGAGATTTGGGAGCTCTAGTCACATTGCGCCTTCCATCCCAGCAGTGGAAGCTACCTCACATGTCCATCCTTGACCTAGTGTTAGTATTCATATGCAGATACCAGAACCGAGACAACTAACCATAGGGAAGACCACTTACATCCCTTCATGTGTAACTTCATCCTCAAACCCTACTCATTCGAATTCATTTTTGGAAACCCTTCCTCCCCCTCATTCACGTGGTCCTTTGGGACGAAATATCGCTACTAGCCATGCTTGTACTACGACTGCTCATATGGTAGTATCTCAGATTCAAGTACCTCCCATTGTTTCAGGAGGTCATATTCCTATTTCTGGATCATCTCATGGTCCATCGCAAGGAGTTCCCCTTATCCCTAACTATGGGGATTCTCATGGGACACCTTATGGAGCTTCTCATGGGACATCCCAAGGGACACCTTATGGAGCTTCTCATGGACAGTCTTATGGATCGCAGTATGGACAGAACTATCAACCCTATGGGTATGGGTATCAACAACCTGCTTACTCTTCCAATTATGGATTTGTAGCACCACATAGTCAATGTACACCACATCATAATGCTTCCATGCAACCCTACACAAGTCAAATGGGAGGAGGATATTATGGCCAAGGCCATGGTATTTACAGCAATTAGCCTTACATGAATTAGAGCTACCAAGTAGCATGGCATAGACTAGCTCAACCTAGGCTCCCTTTCCTCACAGCGTTGAACTTACCTAACTTATCAAGACTTATGAATGATCTAGTATCTCATGACCTGGCCTAGTCGACCGTCCCTAACAAGCTTCCTTCGGACATTCCCAAGTTCGATGCCAAAGCTGGAGAAGATCCTAGTGAGCATGTCACTATTTTTCACCTTTGGTGCTCTTCCAATTCCTTATATGATGACTCAATCTGTTTAAGTCTATTTCAATGCACCTTCACCGAGCCTACAGTGAAATGGTATATAGAGTTACCAAGGGGGGCATCCATTTTATTCGATGACCTTTCCATGACTTTCCTCAATCACTTTTAGCTACCCATGCATTATGATGTTGGTACAAAACTCTTGTCGACATTTTAACAAGACAAAGCCACACATATCTCAAATCATATTCAAGAGTGGCGTAGAAAGAAGAGGTTGATTAAAGCCTTTATACCACCGAAATTTCTCCTTGAGTTGTTCCTCAAGTCGTTGTTGCCTTACATTGCGAAGGATTTTTATACATCCGAAGTCCAAAACGACGAACAAGCAATATTTAGGGCACACGAGTTGGATTTGATGTACTCTCAATCTATACTTTTGTATGAGATTATACCTAATGCTCTGTGATCTAGTTTCGATCCCAAGATCAATCCTGGAACACATGTCGATGGCATCGTGGGTTGTACAAGTGCCAAACCTCCAGATTCGGTTGTGAAACAACTGAGCCAATTGTCTATTAATCAATCCGCTTCAGGACAAGCCATGGCTTCATCTCAACCCACCCAAATGGTGAGTGTACTTTCCATGCAATCGTCAAACTAGAAGTGTAACGTCCCCGACCCTCCGACTGGCGAAGAGGACGCTACCATGGCGTTAACCATCTGGCGACCAGCCCCATGAACATGTGCGTTCATAAAATTGCTGAAATGCTGAAATAAAATGCTTTGAACTAGAACACGCACAGATGCAATTGTTTATCATACACAGCGGAAGAAACATACATTCATACAAGCATTCATTCAACATGTTCATCATAATCATTATCAGTAAATAGGATTGCAGAAGTAAAATGGATAAGATCACTTATCTTATGAAGAACTCGTTCTGCAACCAGCTACGTCGCTGCAACGTTCCACCCAACCATAGGCCAGCGTGCTCCTTAATCTCTCAGCAACGCTGCCACCCCCAAGGTGGGCATGATTCTCCAAGGAATAAGGAACAAGCAGGCTTACACATAGCCGAGGATACACAAAACACAACCAATCCAACACAGTTGGGTTTATTAGGCCATCAAGAAGACAGCCAAGCCAACATGGTCAGGTTTATCAGGCCATCTAGGAGTTGGGAAAGGCTAAATGCTAAGCTGGTGAGATCATTATAGAGCCAGGAACACCTACACCAGAACTAGACTGACTTCTAAGACACCCACACACACCCAACAAAAGGAATCAGTCCCTTCTCTGCTACACAATCCCTTAGGCCCTGCCTTCCCTTCCAGTGTTATTCAGGGGTTGTGGAGAAGAAATCCAGCCCTCTAGCTCTGTCTGTGTAGTTCCCAAACACACCAGGTTTATCAAGCAACCCAAGCCCCCATCCCTGCTCCCAGCATAGTCTGAAGACCAACCATTGCACGCATGCAATTAATCAGCAATTACAGCTTAACAGGGAAAACGAATCCCAACCGAATTTCAATAGGCCCCAAATGTATCAGTAAACACAAATTACAACATGGGGAGAACAACAATCCATCCTGGGAAATGAAGCCAGCAGGAAAACTTGCACAGACCACACTGGGAAGAGAATACAGTCTCCCAGCCTATGCGTGAGGGAAACTTGCACTAGATCCCAAAATATAGAGGAAAAACACACCCGATTCCACTCTGTGGAAAAATGTGAATGACCACTTATAAGTGGATCCCCTCCTGGCTGTGTGAGAACAACCAGAATAGATGCCTGTGCGTGAAAATTAATAGACTCCCATCTCCAAAATGTAAAGAAGACCCCAACGAAACACACTGTAACGTAAGGGAGACCACAGCAACCCACAATCAGTCTGTGAGGAAAGTATCCACCCACACTGTCCTCAAAATTCGTAGAGGAAAACTGGGTGAGTAAAACCAGGTAAACTCTTATGCGTGAGAATGAACAGTACTTCTGCTTCTGCGTGAGGATGAACAGACAATGGAGAGGATGCGAAATCGAAAGTGCATGAGTGTTTCAGCACCGTCGTGGAGAGAATGGAATGTCCGTTGGAGTGATGTCGGTGGTTTGCTTGCCATCATGAGGTCAACCACACTGGTGGAGTGTGCGTGTGGGCAAGGACTGACAGTCCTGCCACACTCCACTTCTAGCCATAACTGCCCCAACCAACAGCATAGCTTTTAGTGGTGGTGGTTGGATAAGACAAGGTGGTGACACATGTATTTCTCTCATGGCTCAAGATTTGACATCCCCCACCCTTATCCTTGTGAAAATCATGCCCCTTCTCAATTTAGTTGCTGCGAACATAGCTGGTTGGGTTATTTAATTAAATATTCATATTTACATGATAACAAAACTGAAAAGGTATGTCGCATGCCCCGATATACCATCGGTGACAATTTCAACCCGAAACATATCATAACCAATCAATGGTGGGGCCTTGGCCTTTAGCTCCACGCCGTGATCATTTACAATATATACAGCATATACATCTAATGCAACGGGGTCAAAACTGGGGTGTTACATTCCCCTCCCCCTTCAATAGCACTGTCCTCGGTGCTTTACAAAATTGAACAAAATGCTACACTAGTATCGCCTCAGTGTTCCACAGAATTGAACAAAAATGGATGTGCCAATTGCATGGCATCCTCCAGCTCCCATGTAGCCTCTTCAGGTCCGTAGTGCTCCCATTGCAATATTTACCTGCCCTATGGCCCAGTTCCAGAGCATTGTGACCTTCCTGTCGAGGATGTGCATTGGCTCGATTTGAAACTCTCCCTCAGCTTCCACCTAAATCACATCCCAATTTATCACATGGTTAAGATAATGTACATATCTCTTAAGCAAAGAAACGTGAAAAACATTATGAGCTCTAGTGCTAGCAGGCAATGCAAGTCTATATGCAACTAGCCCTATTCTTTCAAGCACTTCAAATGGCCCATAATATCTTGGTGACAACTTAGCACAACTTCCAAGCTTCAAGGAACTCTTCCTTTCCCTCACTCTGAAGTAGACATGATCCCCAACACTGAACTCCCTGTTCACCCTATGCTTATCTGCATAGCTTTTCTATCTGTCCTGTGCTGCTTTCAGATTCTGCCTGATGTTTACAACCTCTTGCTCCATTTCCTTGAGAAATTTTGGTCCAAGCACAACCCTGTTCATTGGATTATCCCAAGTCACAGGTGTCCTACACCTTCTCCCATACAAAGCTTCATACAGACTCATCCCCAAGGATTCTTGTTGTCCATTGTTATAAGCAAACTCTACCAAGTGTAAGTAATCTTCCCCACTTGGTTGGTTTGTCCATCATGTACATGCGAAGCATATCTTCAAGCACCTGATTAACTCTCTCTATCTGCCCATCTGTCTAAGGATGGTATGCAGTGCTGAAGTTTAGCTTTGTACCCATGTCTGCAAACAACCCCTTCCAAAAATTAGAAGTGAACTTGACATCTCTGTCATAGACTATTTCCTTTGGCAATCCATGCAATCTGAAAATATCTTTCATGAAGATCTTTGCAATGTCATCCATCTTATGCGTAGACTTAACCGGTATAAAATTTGCTGCCTTGTCAACTTGTCCACCACAACCATGATGGAATCATGTTGTCTCCAAGTCATCGGCAATCTTGTAATAAAATCCATGGAAATAACTTCCCATTTCCATTCTGGAACTGGAAAAGGCTGCAACAAGCCTGCTGGATGTTGATGCTCAACCTTTACATGTTGACATTTCATACACCTTGAAATGTACTCAACCATATCCTTTTTCATTCTTGGCCAAAAGTACTGCTTTCTAGCTATAGCAATTGTCTTTTGATATACTGGGTGACCAGAATACGGAGTTTGATGGATTTCATCCATGACAACTCTCCTCAAATCTGATACATTCGAAATATAAATTCTACCTTTATAACTGAGAAGTCCATCTTCTTCCAATTTATATCCCTCATACCTCTTCTCAAGACTTTGTTGTTGCAATTTGTCTTTTACTTGCTCATACAACTCATCTCCAGCAGCATGACTAACAATCTGCTGCCTCAAATCTGATTGGCAAATACTAAGAGACGCCACATGCATTTCTTGCACCTTCCTGCTGAGTGCATCAGCTACCTTGTTCTCGTTCCCCTTTATGTGCTTGATTTCAAAATCAAGTTCACATAAAAACTCCATCCATCTTGCTTGCCTAGCATTCAAGGTAGGCTGATCAAATAGATACTTCAGACCACAATGGTCTGTTCTGAGCTCAAATCTTCTACCCATCAAGTAATGCCTCCACATCTTGAGGGAATGTACTATGGATGCAAGCTCTAGATCATGAGTGGCATAGTTCTTCTCATTTTCCTTCATCTTTCTTGACTCGTAACATATTACGTGGTTGTCCTACATAAGGACTCCTCCAAGCCCTTTTCCACATGCATCGGTACACACCACAAAATCCTTTTCTGGATCTGCAATTATCAATACTGGTGCATTGGTGTGAAGATTTTTCAACTGCTGGAAGCTTTCTTCACACCTCAATGTCCATTCAAACTTCATTCCCTTATTTTGCAAAGAAGTGATGGCATGTGCAACTCTAGAGAATCCCTCAATGAATCTCTGGTAGTATCCTGCAAGTCCCATAAAATATCTTACATCCGTCACATTTCTTGGAGTAGGCCAATTCATAATGGCTTCAATATTTTCAGGGTCCACAGATATACCCTCCTATGAGATAATGTGACCCAAATACTAAATTCTATCTCTATAGAAGTCACACTTGCTCAGTTTCTCATACAACTGGTGCTCCCTAAGCAATTTCAATGTCAATCTCAAATGCTCTTCATGCTCTTTCTCATTCTTAGAATAAATAAGAATGTCATCAAGGAAAACAAGAACAAACTTGTCTAGATATCCACTGAAGACACTATTCATAAGGCACATAAATGTAGCTAGTGCATTTGTGAGGCCAAATGGTACCACTACAAACTCATAATGTCCATATCTTGTTTTGAAGGCTGTCTTATGAATGTCTTCATCCTTGATTCTTACCTGATGGTAACTAGACCTCAAGTCAATCTTGGAAAATACCCTTTCTCCTCTCATTTGATCAAAGAGGTCAGCAATCCTAGGCAAAGGATATTTATTCTTCACAGTAACCTTGTTCAACTGTTTGTAATCGATACATAACCTGAATGTACCATCTTTCTTCTTTACAAATAGAACTGGTGCTCCCCAAGGAGACACACTCAGCTGGATATAGTTCTTTTCCAACAACTCTTGAAGTTGCATCTTCAATTCTAGCATCTCTGGTGTACTCATCCTGTAGGGTGCCTTGGACACTGGTGCTGCTCCTGGCACAAGTTCAATTGTGAAGTCAATGTCCCTCTTTGGAGGAAGCCCTGGAATCTCATCAGGAAACACATCCCTGAATTCCTGTAACACCTGATAGTCCTCCAACCTCGGAGTTTCATCCCCTGATGTCTCCAAAATATGAGTTGCATACAACTGGAAACCCTTCCTATAGAACTTCTTTAACTGCATTGCTAAAACCTACCTTACTGAAATCACCTTTGGAATACCTTTCACAACTACTGGGTTTCCTTCTTCATTCATGCATTCAAAAGTCTTATTGTAACAATCAAGCTTCACTTTGTGAGCTTCCAACCAATCCATTCCAATGAGAACATCATAGGAACCAAGTGGTAGAACATTCAGATCCACACAAGTGACCAATCCATTCATGACCAATGGACATTCCTCTACCACTTCACTAACCTTTCTCTTAGTTCCAGTGGCTAGCTGAACTACCAAGAATTTCTATGCTTTACTTTCTTAAAAGCACAAATCTCCACTACTCTAGGAGTAATGTAACTATGAGTAGAACCAGGGTCAATCAAAATAGAAACAGATTGCTCAACAATCTTACCTGCTACTTCAACCATAGTTGACTAGTGATCTTCCTAGCAGTCCTCTAGTGCTGCATAAATCCTAGGGACTGCCCTTGCTACTTGACCCACTGTTTCTGCTTCTTGAATGTTATAAGCTGGCCTTTCACTCTCATTCTCGATTGGACAATTTCTGTGCATGTGGGGTCCTCCACATTTCCAACATTGAAGTGGCCCTCTATTTTGTTGTCGATCTTTAGGATTTTCTCCTGTCATCCCAACTGGTTTACTCGCAGCTTGAGACGGCTACTTCTGCTGATTCCTGAAGTTAGAAGGTTTGAAACCTTTCTTTCTTTGGTCAAAATTCTCATTCTTCTTGTCCCTCCATGCCTTATGGTAATCTGGCTTACCTTTTCTTTGCTCATAGCAATACTTATCCTTCCTTATTTCTTCTTCAAGGGTTCTAGGTTCATAAAACTTGATTCTATCTTTGTAAGACTGAGGTAATCCACTTAGAAAATGTTGGACCTTCACTTTTTCATCTCTGATGTACCGAACATACCTCAACAACTCCAAAAACTTGTTTGCATAATATTCCATGGTCTGTTGTCCCAATATCAGTTCATGGAACTCCTTAATCTTGTCATCGTAATACCTGTCAGAGAGGTATTTCTGCTTGAAATACTTCTTGAATTGTTTCCACTTAAGTCTCCACCGATCTTCTTTAATTTCTTAAAGTGTTCCCACCAAATGGATGCCCTTCCATTCAGATTGAATATGGAAACTCTTGCCTTCATGTTTCCTGAGTAATCATGCACTTGAAAGTACTTCTTTATCCCAAGAAGCCAAGCTTCAGCTTCTTGTCCAGTCTTTACCTCACCATCAAATGTAGGAGGTTTAGCTTTCTTAAATTCATCTCGAGAGCGATCCCTATGGTGTCTCTTCATTTTCCTTTTATGAGAATAGGAGCTTGAATCCCTGATGGATTATTCAGAATCAGATGATCCACTAGAAGTCCTTCTCCTTCTCCTAGTACTGCTCTTACTACTTTCTGGTCTTGCTGTACCTCATCTAGAGTCTATCTTTCTTTGCAAGTCTGTCAAACTCTGCAACATTGCAGCATTCAACTAATGCTACTCTTCTTGGGCTTTAATAAAGCTTCTCATGGTGGCTGCAACATCTGATGGTGTCCCTTGGAATCTCCTTCCAATAGACTCTATGTCATCATTTTCGTTATGGACATTTTCTCCCATGGCATCTCAGGCACGCTCGTAAGAATCCTGAGCATCATATCCATCATGGGTTCTCATAACTGAACCACCACTTATTTACCAAACTGCACTACCTAGAATACTGCTCTTGAAGGTGACTATGATTCTGCAAACGTGTTAGTAACACAAATGTTAGATGTATACCATTGATATAATTCAAAATTACTTACCTTCTCCTGGTAAATCATAAGATAACAAATTTCACAAACACAATATTTTCTTCCTCAAGAACGTTTGTTTGAGGGGGATGACGGGGGTCAAGAGGGGGCCTGCCCCCTTGCGCCACTGTAGGGCGGGTCGAGGGCAGTGCCCTTGTTTTTTTTTTCTTTGTAAATCCATGATTTTCGCACAATATGGCGCATAAGATCACTGCCACTTTTTCCTTTTCATCCCTAAAAATCCACTGAAAAAAAGCTGCAAATCCCATTGAAAAACAGTCGAAATATGGTAAGAAATCACACAAAAAACTCAACATTTCCCTTGTATAGGATCGGTTCTCATCCCAACTAACATTTTGACATTTCGGCAATCAGCACGACTAACTTCCTCCGCTGTTCATCGGCGACCGGATCCACTAAGCGCTACCACGTCGGCGATCGAGTCTTCTAACCTTTGAAAGGGCAGTCCATTAGACAACCGCAATGGCAGACGTTCAATCCACTAACTTCATCTGACGTAGCTCATCAGCAACTGAATTTAACTAAGTGTCGGCAATGTGTTCAACTAACCATCGCCGATGGCCAATGATTCCCAGACTTAGAGAAATTTTCAAAATTTTCCTTTTTGTCTTCCCTTTCACCGCTTGATCGGCTCAATTCACTTCTTTTTGTTGGAAAAGTAGTTTCATCGACAGCCGCAACGGTGACCCATCATCTTCGATCTTCTTCCGATTGGAGGCCCAATCTGCTGAGGCATAACTTGATCGGTATCGGCAGTCTTTTCTCGTCGGAAGGCTAGTGCTCTCGGCTTCCGAAACGTCGAGCACACGAACCACTTTCTGCTTCCGATGGCCGATGTTTTTGTTACTTAGAAAAATTTTGAACTTTCATTACTACGTCGGTGGTTAGAGGCCTTACCCATCGGTCGTATAGTTATCTAGCCATCTGCAACGGCCGGCACTCAATCAACTATGTTCCGCCGATGGATGTCGAACACTTAGAAAATTTTCCACAATTTTCTTTCCAACTGTGCTCCATCGGGTATGCTTCCTTATAGCTCTTCGCTACATCGAAAGTCTTTCCCGTGAAGTGTTTCGATGAACTGACAGTTCAAACACTTAGACAAATTGTGGAAGTTTTTATGTCATCAACTTTTGATCTCTGCTGGGCAGAAAGAAATCCTGCTTCTATCACTGCATATTCGTGGTCCATTCAGGCCCATGCTGCAACATGAGCTATGATACCACACTGTAACATCCCCGACCCTTCGACCGGCGAAGAGGACGCTACCATGGCGTTAACCATCCGGCGACCAGCCCCATGAACATGTGCATTCATAAAATTGCTGAATTGCTAAAATAAAATGCTTTGAACTAGAACATGCATAGATGCAATTGTTTATCATACACAGCGGAAGCAACATACATTCATACAAGCATTCATTCAACATGTTCATCATAATCATTAGCAGTAAATAGGATTGCAGAAGTAGAATGGACAAGATCAAATATCTTATGAAGAACTCGTTCCGCAACCAGCTATGTCGCTGCAACGTTCCACCCAACCATGGGCCAGCGTGCTCCTTAATCTCTCAGCAACGCTACCACCCCAGAGCTAGGCATGATTATCCAAGGAATAAGGAACAAGCAGGCTTACACATAGCCCAGGATACACAAAACATAGCCAAGCCAACACAGTTGGGTTTATCAGGCCATCAAGAAGACAGCCAAGCCAACATGGTCAGGTTTATCAGGCCATCCAGGAGTTGGGAAAGGCTAAATTCTAAGCTGGTGAGCTCCTTACAGAGCCAGGAACACCTACACCAGAACTAGCCTGACTTCTAAGACACCCACACACACCCAACACAAGGAATCAGTCCCTTCTCTGCTACACAATCCCTCAAACCCTGCCTTCCCTTCCAATGCTATTCAGGGGTTGTGGAGAAGAAAGCCATCCCTCTAGCTCTGTCTATGTAGCTCCCAAACACACCAAATTTATCAAGAAACCCAAGCCCCCATCCCTACTCCCAACATAGTCCAAAGACCAACCATTGCACGCATGCAATTAATCACCAATTACAGCTTAACAGGGAAAACGAATCCCAAGCGAATTTCAACAGGCCCCAAACGCATCAGTAAACACAAATTACAACATGGGGAGAACAACAGTCCATCCTGGGAAATGAAGCCACCAAGAAAACTTGCACAGACCACACTGGGAAGAGAATACAATCTCCCAGCCTATGCGTGAGGGAAACTTGCACTAGATCCCAAAATACAGAGGAAAAACACACCCGATTCCACTCTGTGGGAAAACGTGAATGACCACTGATAAGCGGCTCCCCTCCTGGCTGTGTGAGAACAACCAGAATAGATGCATGTGTGTGAAAATGAACAGACTCCCATCCCCAAAATGTAAAGAAGGCTCCAACGAAACACACTGTAACATAAGGGAGACCACAACAACCCACAATCAGTCTGTGAGGAAAGTATCTGCCCACACTTTCCACAAAATCCGTAGAGGAAAACTGCATGAGTAAAACCAGGTAAACTCTTATGCATGAGAATGAACAAGATTTCTGCTTATGCATGAGGATGAATAGACAACGGAGAGGATGTGAAATCAGAAGTGCGTGAGTGTTTCAGCACCGTCGTGGAGAGAATGGAATGTCCGCCAGAGTGATGGCAGTGCTTTTCTTGCCATCGTGAGGTCAACCACACTGGTGGAGTGTGCATGTGGGCAAGAACTGACAATCCTACCACACTCCACTTCCTGCCATAACTACCCCAACCAATAGCATAGCTTTTAATGGTGGTGGTTGGATAAGACAAGGTGGTGACACATGTATTTCTCTCATGGCTCGAGGTTTGACATCCCCCACCCTTATCCTTGTGAAAATCATGCCCCTTCTCAATTTAGTTGCTGTGAACGTACCCGGTTGGGTTATTTAATTAAAGATGCATATTTACATGATAAAAAAACTCAATAGGTATGTCGCAAGCCCCGATATACCATCGGTGACAATTTCAACCTGAAACATATCATAACCAATCAATCGTGGGGCCTTGGACTTTAGCTCCGCACCATGATCATTTACAATATATACATCTAATGCAACGGGGTCAAAACTGGGGTGTTACAAGAAGGGAAACCAGCAACCTGAAAGGAATAAGAAAAAGGATAAAAATAATCGTAAGGGTGGGAACAAGAACAAAAATGCTAATTTTAATGACAAGAACTCCTGCAATGCTGGGGGGGACAAACAGTCTAAACATAAGGTAAAGTTTCCTTGCAAATTGTGTAAGGAGGACCACCTCACTCACTTGTGCCCTCATATGAAAGATGCCTTGAGATTCATAGCACAGGGCCCAACTATGCTAACTAAGCCTTTACCCCATAATCAAAATATGAACTCGAGGACCAATGATCGTCATTGTGCATCGAGTGGAGATCAAAATCCGCAGGAATCCAATCCTGGTCATGGTTGCATCAACATGGTACGTGCTACTAAGGTTGTGACTCGTGCGAAAGATTATGGTTCGTCACAACCGGACCTTGGAAAAGAACCTTCTCCACCCAAGAGCCCTTTGCATATTGAAAACCCTATGGATAAACCTGAAATTAAACCTAGCATTCCTAAGGGAGCCCTAAAGCATTCGAGGCACAATCCTAATTCCTGAGTCACCCAGAACTATTCTGTTGTCGAGGATTTGGGCCAAACTCCTTGTGCGATATCCGCGCTTGAAGTACTTCAGAGTTGTCCTCCACAAAGAAAAGCCTTGCTTTCTTCTCTTGGGGTTAATGATGATAACTCTTCTTCCATTATCAAATTTGAAACCATGGGACTACAACCTTTCTTGCCTTACTACGTGTCTCTTTTGATTCATGTAGAGTGTCTTAATATGACCTTCAAACGCACTATGATTGATGAAGGCGATGTTGCTTCTGTGATGTCTTTGTCATGTTGGAAGGGTTTGGGTTCTCCCGAGTTGTCTCAATCCGCTACTATGTTGACTGCCTTTGATGGTAGATCATTTTGGCCGCATGGGATTCTTCCACCTTCTCTTCAAGTTTGGCACCTCACGAAACCTTGATCTGGTTCTGTTGCTTCTCTTCTCCAAGGAACTCAACCTCCAATCTCTGTAGCATAAGGGGATGATCACTAGGGAAAAGGTGTGGGCAAAGAGAGTCCCAATTCCTCCAGCATAATGATGCAAAGATTCAAGTCTCCTCTCATGGACCTCCCTACCTCTATTTATATGCTTAATGAAGAGCTAGGGTCAAAGACAAAGTAGTTACAACTGAAGGAGTCAGTTTCATAACTACCCAAAATTCAAAATTCGTATTTTTTGACATTTTTAAGAGGCGTACAAGGGTTGCGGAAGCAACAGTCGCATACATGAGAAATACATGTGGGTTGCCAATACATAAAGTCATGTATATAATTAATACGTGACTATTATATATAGCAACTTGTGTACGTACACGGGTATTATATAGAGCAAGTCGCCTGCGTACGCAGGTTTTCCTTAAGGAAAGTCACGTACACACAAAAAACTCATTTTTAGGGTATTTTTGGAGATTTTCATACTTTGATATCTTCTAGAAATTTTTAGCTAAATAAAATATATTTCCAACGATGTAGAGATGAGGTCAAATGGAGTTACATAACTCAATATATGGGTCCTCCATATTAGGTGTTTTTTCAGTGACTTTCATGAAGTGTCGACATGCGACGTAATCATGGGAAAGTGTTCATGGATAGAGATGTGTCATTTTGAGCTATAAAAAAATACCATCGCAATCAAGGTTGAGATGGTTGAGGCACCCCTTGACTACAATAGTTTGCTGGGCTGGAATTGGATGTATAGTATTTAAGACGTAGCCTCTTCTCTCTTTTGAGTAGTATGCTTTCCATTTAATGGAAAGATCGTTACAATTGATCAGACATCATTCCGTAATCTGAGTGTTAGTGCATCATCGAGAACATCTATCTTGATTATCGATCATTCTCATCCAGAAACTCAGAGTGTGGGTGTAGGTATGTATCGATCTATTATGGGGACCTTTAGTTGTCCTGCGCCCGTTCTTATGATCGGATCTAGTTTTGGTGGGGCTTTATCTTGATTGAATTTGGTGTCTTTTCACACTACCCATATAGAAGATCCTTGGATTCTTCCTTCACCGAGTCCTTCGAATGGACCTATTGAAATGGATGTGTCATTTCCTGCAGCAATGATAGAATATCAAGCGAATCTTGATTGTGTTGCAGAGCCTAGTCCTTCCTCTTCGAGGACGGAAGAGGAGGACCCGTATGTGCTTCCTACATGGGCAATTGAGTCCTCTCACACACATGATTTCCTTAACGATGTTTTTCCATCAGATGAAGCCATTATTGAGGCCATGTCTAGGGTTGAGCCACCTTGGGAAGAGTTACATCATAGATCATATTTTCTTCCCGAGCTTAACCGTATGGATTGTGAGGACTTTAGGGAGATTCTTAGCGAGAATATTAGTAGTCCCGTGGTTCCATTGAGCTCTCCTGGTCATATGGCTGATGGGAACATGGAGAATTTATCACCTGCTATTACTATCAATATTTCTCATGATCGTGGCAAAGTTGAGAACATCCACATTGGGGCGGATTGTTCCCCCAATGAGATCAAGGAATATACCGAGCTATTTAAAGAGTTTCATGACATATTCGCTTGGTCATATGAAGAAATTCCAAGTATCGACCCTTGTATTGTCGAACATGAGATTAAGACCTATGCGAATGTGAAGCCCATTCAACAACATTTGTGTGTGGTGAATCCTAGAAAAGCACACGCTATTAAGGCTGAGATAGAGAAGTTGTTAAAAGCCGGTTTTATCTATCCCATTCCCTTGAAGGAGTGGCTTTAAAATCTCATTCCAGTTGATAAGAAGTAGGGAGCAATCCGTATATGCATTGATTTTCGTGCTTTAAATCATGCTTGTGCTAAGCATAATTTTCCCACACCATTTATTAATTAGATTTTGGATGAGTGTGCCGGAAGCGAGGTATTCTCCTTCATGGACGGTTTTTTCAGATATAATGAGATTCATATCAAACCCAAGGATCAACATAAAACTGCATTTATTTGTCCTTGGGGTACATTTGCATATCAGAAGATGCCTCTCGGTCTTAAAAACACCAGAGCCACATTTCAGTGGGCTATGACCTTAATTTTTCATGATCTCAAAATGATTATCAAAGTGTATTTGGATGATATTACTGCTCATTCTCGTCTGGGAGTGCATCATCCATACCATTTTAGATTAGTATTTGAAAGATGCCACCATTACCAAGTTAGGTTAAATCCTCATAAGTGCATCTTTTGTGTGACTGTTGGTCGCTTGCTAGGGTTCATTGTATCCAAGGAGGGTATAAGATTCGATCCCTTAAAGGTTGAGGCAATATTTCAATTATATCCCTCGTGTAATATTAGAGATATTTAGTGTTTGCAAGGCATGGCAAATTTCTTGCGGAGATTCATAATTAATTTTTCCAATTTGACTAAAGGCTTTATGCGTCTTTTAAAGAAGGACACTACTTTTTTCTAGGATGAGTGATCCCAGGAGTCCTTTGATGCTCTTAAGCGAGCCTTAGCATCGGCCCCCGTGCTTAGTCCACCTGACTATAGCCGTGATTTTTTTATTTATGTGGCCGCGTCCATGGAGACGGTTGGTATGGTTTTGGTTCAGGAGGATGAGGAGCTCCATGAGCATGTCGTATATTATTTGAGTCAAAACCTTATTAATGCAGAAATCTGTTATTCTCATGTGGAGAAACTTACCTTGGCCACCGTTCATGCGGTCCATAGATTGAGACATTACATTCTCCTTCACCAGACCTTGGTGGTAGCTCATGTCAATCCATTTCAGTTCGTCCTCACTAGAAGTATGATCGGGGAAAAATACAATAAGTGGATTGTTATTTTGCAAGAATTCAATCTCGAATTCGTTTCAGCGAAATCGAAGAAATCGTTGATCTTTACGGAGCTCATTTCTAATTTTCCAAGTGTGGAGGAGGAGGAGGTTTATAAGGATATGCTTGTCGATGAGCATATTTTCCTTATCTCAACTTTGGACCCATGGAATGGGTATATCATTGTATATTTGCAAACATTGAAGGTCCCTACTCACCTTTCACGGCATGAGCGACGACGATTACATCATGTAGCTAAGAACTACCTTATATTGGATAACACTTTGTACCACCATGGGGTAGATTCCATTTTGCATCATTTCTTAACCCATGATGAGGCTGAGGTTGTGCTGAATGATTGCCATGAAGGGGTGTGTGGTGGTCATTTATCTGGACTTTCTACAGCCCAAAAAATCTTGAGAGCGGGATATTTTTGGCCTTCGATATTCAAAGATTGTGTCAATGCATTCAAGAAGTGTCACCCTTGCCAAGTGTTTGTACACAATATGTACTCGCACCCTTTCTCGTTACATCCGATTATCACAGCCGGTCCCTTCACCAAGTGGGGGCTTGACTTCATGGAATGCAACCTAGCTTCGGCTGGGGGGCATCACAACATTATAGTGGTTGACAATTATTTCACGAAATGGGCAGAGGCTATGCCCACGATTAAATCCAACGATGAGACAGCCGCGCATTTCATTTTCAACCAAATTATTACTCGGTTTTGCATTTCAAAAGAGCTTTTCACTAACCATGGTAGGAACTTTTGAGAATAGAACGATAGAAGAGTTGGATTCGAAGTTAGGGTATAAGCAGGAGCACTCCTCTTCTTATTACCCTCAGGTGAATGGACACACTAGTACAAGTGATCAATTTTGCCACGGAAAAAACGTGGCAATATCCACGCTTATCCGTGGATTTTGCCACGTCTAAGTGTTTTTTTTGCCGTGGTAAGTTTTGTGTCGCAATAGCGACGACCCCTAATTTTCCGTGGAAAAGTTCCACGGCATGCCGTCGCTGTATCCACGCCTAGCCGTCGCTATATCCACGCTTTTCCGTCGTTGTAGCCACGCTTGGCCGTCGCTGTATCCACGCCCTGTATAAGTTTTAAAAAAAATGCAAAGTTCCACGGCATGCCGTCGCTATAGCGACGCTCTGTATAGGTTTTAAAAAAAAAATTAGTAAGAATATATAGTAATTTTCACTGTCAACAAATCTGCCCCATGAGGATTTTCGAAAGTGTGTACTAAGGCATGAATCAGATTGTGGGGAAGAGAGAATATACCCTTGCTATTGACATCTGCTCCATATTCTAGAAGAAGGTTGACACAATCATTAAAGCCATTTGCTGTTGCAATGTGCTGATAACAAAAAAAAAAAAAAAATACTAAGTGAATAATATTGTGGGAAATTTTTCTTTAAAAACTTTGCTCATTGTATAAATATTTTAGAGAAGCTCACAAGAACATGTTTCACAATATTTATATTCTTTAAATGCTTATGCATGTCTAGCATCTTTGTTACAAATTATTCAGTGCCCATATTGCTTCTTTTCTTTTCCTTCACCCATGGCCTTCAGTTGTCTACGATCTATTCTTTTGTATTGCTATTATTATTTGTTTTATTCATTTACTACAATCTTTGGAAATGCATGCATTATACATTACGGCATGGTCATTTCAGTTAATTTTACCATCAAGTCAGTTGGCCTATTCTAGTCATTTATATCATTTCTTTATGTCTTCTAATTGAATTAGAAGCAGGAAAAATTTGGCATATACCTCAAGCAGCTGAATTTGAAATGCAACTTACAAAGAAGACATCAAATTATACTCCCCACATCATTCACATATCTTTGGCTTTTGCTGGTGGCCTCTACTTGCTTATGAAGTATAAATTCTGGAAAGCATAGAACTACAACCTTTGTCTTTGAGGAAAAAGGAAATATACCCATATCATCTATAGGAGTCTGCTCTGTTTCCGTGAACAACCAGTAGATTGAAATTCAAAAGACAATGGGTATAAATATCAAATATTGATGGCATAGAATCATATTGGCACCCTTGACATCATCACTTTCAACAATTTATTCACTTGAATATTTCTATTTCTATCACTATGAGAACCTAGTAATCTTTCATTAATCAAGGCACTATATGAGCAAGTACTCTGACCAACTGCAAATGATAATATTTCTGTTCTTTTGCTCGCCCATTTTTCTTCACCTGTATTTGGGTAGGATGAAGCCCTTTAAAGAAAATCTACTGACTTACAGTAGAAGTAGAAGATAGCACTGCTGTTGTATAATATTTCATTTATATGCAGGACTTAGCATCCTACAATTTAGGTTAAGAATGACCAATTCACAAACATGGCCGTGACAACACAAATGCTGTCATCGCTGTCTAAAACATTCCAAGCCATTGCTCTCTCAAAAGCAACAGCTATTCCATTACTAGAGATCCGAATACCTGCTGGCATGTAGGAATATCCCTGGAGAAAAATGGATAAAACACACTCTTAGCCACTAAAGCAACAAGAGAAAACTGAAAAGATATGAGCAATAATATACAATGGTGTAGACTACATAAGACATGGAGCTAAAGCTGCTGCCATAGTGTAGTATTTTTCCATCCACCTGTTGCAGGGATTGAAGCAAGTCTTTGTAAGCAGCATGTTTCTCGTTTTCAGGAATTGTTTTCAGACATGGA
>LPNX011126457.1:129211-145042 GCA_001517045.1 Pseudotsuga menziesii | reverse complement strand
CATGGTCCTTACGTGGTCAAACGTGTGTTAAAGAAGGGCACCTATGAGCTGGTGGATTATGAAGGGACAGCCTTGGCAGAGCCTAGAAATGGGCTCTATATTAAAAAATTCTATGCATGATCTTTAGCTAGGGATAATTGTTGTATATTATTGTACAGTTTTTTGCATAGTTGGGTTTTCTTATGATAATCAAGTTTGTTGATTAGCTCCAGAAGTCTTAGCTCCTTAAGAAGCTTGAGAACCAAATAACAAGATAAAAAACTTCAAATGGTGTCCACTATCCCAAAATAAGTCGTGTAACAGAGAAATACACGGTAAGAAAGCACACCCGTGTCACATTGGTCCAAACGATGAAGGTTAGAGTATTCCCTTATACGATGAGGTCACGAGGATGAATCTCAGGGGCAAAATGCTCATGTTGTGAGACTATAACAGCACAATAACAAAATGAGTTCCATACCATGAGATTGGGACCGAACTGCAACAGGACCATGCTTGTGAGAATACTTCATTGGAATTGTGCTGAGACATATTTGAGGTCTCCCCATATTTAAAGATAACGAAGAAAGCTTGGTTTTCCCACCTCGAAATATTCCTCCCTCTGATTCCTCCTCCTCATCCATTAATCCACCCGCCCATGAAAACGAAAACAAAAAGAAGATCGAACCTCTTATTTTTAGAAAGTCAATAAAAGACGGTGTCGTCGCTATATCGACGGTGCCGTTGCTATATCGACGGCCAGGAATGGATACAGCGACAAAAGTCGGGGCTCCTTAAAAAAATTTGTAAAAATGCATAATTTACCCTTGATTTTTCCACAAAAGTAAACAAACGTGGAAAACTAACGTGGAAAAATCTGCCCATATGTACTAGTGACAGGTTGAAGCGGTGAATAAATCAATTAAGTCCATTCTCCAACGAACCATCACACAAAGCAAGACGAATTGGCATATCATGTTATATCCTTCTTTGTGTGCCTATAGAACCGTGATTAAGGCTGCCATCGATTTCTCTCCATATTAGCTCGTACATGGAGTGGAGTCTATCTTGCAGGTTGAATGCAAAATCCCTTCATTGAAGCTAGCTATAGAGCTTTTACCAGACACTTCCGTATTGGAGGAAATTTTGGTCCACTTAGAACAGCTTGATGAGCAGTGTTGGGATGCCTTAGTGGCTCTAGAAGTAAATAAGTGTCGCATTAAGGTCCAATATGATAAGTTTGTTCATCCAAGGAAGTTTAGTGAAGGTGATTTGGTCCTTTTATGGGATCAAGCTAAAGAACCCTTGGGGGCAGGGAATTTTAATCCCATGTGGCATGGTCCTTACGTGGTCAAACGTGTGTTAAAGAAGGGCACCTATGAGCTGGTGGATTATGAAGGGACAGCCTTGGCAGAGCCTAGAAATGGGCTCTATCTTAAAAAATTCTATGCATGATCTTTAGCTAGGGATAATTGTTGTATATTATTGTACAGTTTTTTGCATAGTTGGGTTTTCTTATGATAATCAAGTTTGTTGATTAGCTTTCGTTTCTTATGGTAGATGTCGATGGAGTCTTCCTCTTACAAAGGATTCACTGATGGTGCTAGCCGTCACACTCAAAACTCAGCTTCTGCTGCTTGGGTGATTTATACTCCTATGGGTCAAGTATTGTCTTCAGGAGGCGTATGTTCATGGAATTATTCAAACAATGTTATTGAATATAGTGGCATTATCGAGTTATTGCGGGATGTCATTTCACATGGTGTTCTCTCTCTTGAGGTACATCTTGATTCGCAATTAGTGGTTTCACATCTGAATCGCTTGTATCGTATTAGGGATCCGACATTATTACAAAGATTCTTACGTGTGATATTGCTAGAATGGAAATTTGAGAACATAACATACATATATGTTTCAAGAATTTTTAATCAAGTTGCTGACTCATATGCTAACTATGTGTTAGATTGGAATTTGTTTCATAGACCATAAGGATATCACAAACGTACATTTTCACACACATGTAAATAAATAAAATTGATCATTATAAAAGTTTTTCATTAAACATCCAAAATGTGACATCATAATACATAAGTGTCATAATACAAAATTGGGGCTTCCGAGCCACTAAGATATAATACACTGTAGTACAAAAAGAAATACTCTCAGGACTCTAAGCCTGAGGAGGAGGAGGGGAGTTCTGATCATGGTAGCACACCACGGCTCTAGCTTGCCATCAAAATAGTCGAACCCATGCCCGTGGTACACCAACCACCTAGCGCTGCATGGCCTCAGGCAAGTCCTCGACTTGTGCCATGGGTACCCTGTGTGTCAAGCGTACAAAGTTTGTGTGGATGCTTTGGAGTGTCTGCCCCGCATCTGCACCCATGAGGTCGTCTCCTCTTCCCCTCTGTCTATGATGAGGGAAACCATCATGTCGCCATGGTCCAACATCTGCATACACATGACAGATTGACACTATGTGTTGTCACACCAAAACATATATTTTGAGTCAATATATCAAAAAACATAAAAAATTTAATAATTCAAAAAACTTAAAAAGAGGGTTTGGAATTCATTACCTATGTTGCCATATGCAGCTCCTGGTGGTAGGGGCATGTCCATATCTCCCCGAAAATCTATCCCTGCATAGGGGTAGTCATCGATGGCAATGATCTGCCCCCACCACCATGGAAAGAAGTCCATTGGGTAGGGTTTAGCCACCCTGCCTCCACCCAGTCTGTGCATAACATTTTCCCAACGTCGTTGGGCCGAAACTTGAACTCTGTGTGAAGGAATGTCCACTCTAGGGCTTATCCCCAGTACACGCTCAAAGAAGAGCATGCTCAGTATGCCGTCGAAACTGAAGTTTCTCACCCTGCCCATCTAGTAGTCACTGAGATGTTGTTTCATGTTACTCAATAGCGCAGTGCTCCAGTCGTACACTATGGGTCTCATACACTCCACCGCATAGAACATCAATGGCTATGAAGTCTGGAGGAGTGAAGATAAATCGACAATCCTGCTGAGTTCCAATAGTATGGCCTTCAGTCCCAGCACCTGGATCGAGTTTTTGGGGATTTGACTACCAACATTTTTCCATGTCTAAAAAAAAATACACTGCAATGTACTCATCAATAGTTAGGCCACCTCCGGGCCCGCGAGATCGTAGATTTACCACCTCTCCTCATTGGGATAATCCAATAATAAAGTATATGTCCCAATCTCTATACTAAGACACATCCCATCAATGTGAAAAGACTCTGAGTCTAGATCCCAATAATCCACTAGCATCAGTAGGAGTCTTGGTTTGTCCCTCAGGCTGCCAAGACACCAAAACTTATACAAACTGCATGGACGTAGAGCTTGTTGGGCCATTAAGTCACCTTGAACAGCCTCTTCTACATCACCATGTTCTGATATCCCTCCATTCTAGAACCATCCTACACATAAAAAATGATTTTTGGTCATTGATTAACTTAAAAATCCTTGTTCGTGGCTGCATACACGATTGTTTGCAAAACAACCGCATATGTACGCAGTTTTGGGAGGTTTTTCCACTTATGGCCAGCCCTATACATAGAAAAAACCCTGATATATGCGTGGGCTGAAACACCTACTTTAGATTGGTCTATAAAATAAAATTGACCATGGAAACTGAAAAAATTTGCATGAAATAGGAACATGAGGACATGAGGAATTACCTGGAACAAACGGTGTCGAATTTTGCTGGACGATGCTCCCGGAATTCGCATTGGAAGTTTTGAGCTCAAATGGGTAAAAATTTCAAATGATATGGAATTTTTAAATATTTTACTATTTATAGAAATTTTTGAAATTTTTTGAAATTTTTTACCCACTTTCAGAAGTTTTTGGTCGTTTCAGACCATTTTGGACCGTTTTGGACTAATTTGATGATGTAGGAGTCCATTTTGAGTGCCATTTGACCATGGTTTTGACCTGTTCGTGTTGATTTCAGGTATTATGTCTAAACTAGCATATAGGATAGGTTTCACATCCATTTGCTCTTTGCATGACCTTATGACCATTTCATTATAACCTTAGGTACGAACCCATCCTATCTTGTCACAAAACCTCCTTGTTGCTTTTAGAAGTGACATGATGTGAATGGTAGAGCTTGACCATACATGGGTGCCCTAGTTAGCTCCTGTTTTGCATTTATTGCCCATGCCGACATTTTTCCTTTAGGGTGTGGGAGTCCTTTATATAGTATCGCCATGACTTTGCGCAAGAGCCTCATACTCCTCTTGATCTTTTTTCTATCCTTTTTCCCCATGACTCCCTTATGTCAAGTTGTAATTGGATTATCATGAGTTTTGCTTGCCTTATTGAGCCTTATGTCGGCTTCCCTGACTTTGAATATCAGCCATATAGCCCGAGCTTGTCTCATGTCTAGCCAAGCAGAGCCATTTTACATATCTTTTTCAGCTTGATTCCCCATTATTTACCGGGAGGGGACTTTACCCCGAGTGTCGTTATCCTACACATGTTTCCTTGCATTGAGCATATGTATGTTCCACTTCTTGGAACTAGTTTGTTTGCCCCTTGACACTCGTCTCCTCCTAGTCTGTAACTATAAAGCACTTTTATTCTTTTTCAAGCTTTTTAAAATATTTGAAAAAGTCCAAAAAAATAAAAAAACCAAAAATATGGACAGGAAAAGATGTTATCTTTGGCAGTAGTCGAGTCATGTCGACTTTGAACAGAGCACTGTATATCACATCCATTGGTTGGGTTAATAGTTTAACTTTAGGAGTTGTACTTGTTTCTCTGAGTTTATCTCCACCGGCTAGTTAAGCTTCCAGTCCCTATGGAGCCTCTGTCGATGCCTCCTGTGTCACAAAGATGTCCCAGTTTTGTATATTGATTCTATGCTTCCTACATTCAGTCACCATTCACCTTTATGCTCTTGTTCGAAGGAATTTGAAACCTGAGTCGACCATTCCTTAGTTCTCTTGACTTTGCATGTCATCCATTCCTGGTACTGATACTGGTTCGTGCACATTATGATTGATTCCTTCCGCATTATACAACTTTTTTGAGTACCTCATGTTGAATGATGAGGGATTCCTTAATGCCCTCCTTCCATCATATTTCATCCCATCAACTTCAGATCATTTATTCTGGGAAAGGAATCTAGAGTCATTTTGAGTGCCTTGAGATTTGCAGTCATCAGTGGTAGGTTCTCTCGCCATCGACAGTTTTTGGGAATACATCAATGTCCCCTAATCGATGAATTCTTTCAATTGTTCGACCTCAACACATTTATTCACACTAGTTAGTTTGCACTCTAGTACCTTGATTCCCATTTTCATTATCGGTGGGTGATCTTGCGTCTGTTAACGGTATACATCAATGACCTGTAATCAGACGATGGACTACTATGTTCGACCTTGACACCTCTATTCACATAGTAGTACATGTACTCATAGCAGCTTGTGTAGAAGACCTTCAATATTGTTGTCATTTCATATATGCTACCTCCTTAATCATGTCAGTGTTTATGAGATTTCAGCTCTCGTGACTTGATTCTAGTGTATGTCAGATATCTTCAGCCATTATGGAGATCTTGATCCATTGTATATATTCAGCTTTCATGGAGATAATGATCCTTTGTATATCTTCATCATGGATATTCTGATCTATCTATATTGTACGTGGCGATGACCACACATGTCATATTTTATATCATGCCTATTCATTGCCATTGTACTCTTATATATCCACGACTGCTGTATGTACTTGCAGTAATGTGCAGAGTTTGATTATTGTATTATACTGTTGGATGGCTAGTTCTTCATCACTCCACTTATGGGATGGAATTGTAATGTATTTCGGACATCATATCACCCCTCTGACCTCACACATTAGGGGGCATCTGTTACAGCTGATTTTACCACACATGGTAGATCACACATTTATGGCCTTCCCTGTCCCTCTAAAAACTCTTTGGACCCCATGGACCATTTTTGTACCTTTGATGTTTCCAATATTATCCCTAAAAACATGCATTATTTTCCATACGCGACTTTTAAACCTATTCTTGTGTATATACACGGATATGACCCTCAAACCCGCATACATCAGGATGTGTGCAAAAGGCCAAATAGTTTTGGATTTTTCCTTGATGTGGATTCGAGTCACTTGTCTCTTGGCCTTACATATTCCTTGAGATCACTTGGATTTGACCTTCCATTACCCCGTTGAAGCACTATATAAGGAACCCTTTGGATACATTGAAAGGGGAGGAATTGAAGAGCAAGAAAACTATAGTCCATTGTTTCCAGAGCTTATACTTGAGTCTACATCCCTTTGTCCCTTGGAGCACTTTGTGTTCTTCCCAAGATTTCCTTGCTTGTGAGATTTCTATCGAGAGATGGAGGATTGAAGTGGTGGAGGCCCAGGTGGAGGACTCAATTTCTTTGGTTCGCAGACGTGCCGATAGAGGTTTTCACCATNTTTTCCTATCCAATAATGTGTATTTAAATGAATATTGAATCCATGGATGCTTTTAAATGCTTATATGTTATTGATTATATATGCTAGAGTAGGTCTAACACATTATATAGCATGCTTGTCTTGTTTGTTGAATGTTGGGAGAGCAAATTGCTAATACAAGAGAGATTGGAAAAGCTCAACAGGGATCTACATCAACCATCCAGAATAAGGTATGTTTCGAGATCCTTTAGTGTTAGATGTTTTATTTCTCTTGCATATGGGAAAGGATTGATTTCTTCAATTACTCTGTCTACTGTGGTACCCCAAGCCATAGGAAGTTGTGTTCGTAACAATGTTTGACAGGAAATTTTTGACTTTGGATCCCAAGTAAATATTATGACACAAGACACATGGGGACAACTAGGTAGACCTCAACTAAACGAGTCAAGCATATATCTCAAATTACCAGATCAAGGACTGATCAAACCTATAGTTGTATGGTGCAATGCCGACAAAACTATTAAATGAATCATCATGAAAGTCGATTTCGAAATCATCGACCCGAAAGAAGGATCTAGTTCTTTCCCAACCTTGGTGGGCCAACCATGGGGTTAGAATATGAAAGCATCAATCTTGTTAGAAAAAGAGAGGATAAAGCTCAAAGGAAACAGACAAAAAGTTATTGTCCCCATTCACTCCTCTCAAGGTGAACCTTGGACTGAACCGATAGATGAAGAAGTCGACATTCAACAACTCTACAAAATCCAAAATGACGAAGACTATATTGAGCCAAGCATCTATGAGGAACTTCACTTAGGGAACCAAGACTCGGTTGGCTATAATTCGGATGTAGAATTATATGATTGGGAGATAAAAAATTATGAAACTCAAGGACGAGGATGTTGGACTGTCCAAGCTATACCAAAGGAGCCGACTCAACAATGCTTCTCGGTGTCCATAATTCCAAAAATATTTGAAAGAAAAATTAGGGAATACCCTTCTTTAGAGTCGATTAAAGAAGAAAATAAACAACCTCTTCGGTATAAAGAAAAATAGTCACCAGTAATCCATATCGAACAAGTTTCTAAAAACTTAGGAGAGCACGACCAACTACAAAGCCCGGTCGAGACGTTTACAGGTCAAGCTGCTTGATGGTGGGATACCCATCAATCAAGATTACAGACATGGACAACAGCTTCGACATACTTCATCGAGAGATTCGGCTGCAGGAGGCTAACTAAACAAGCACAAATACCAGTCTTCATACAAGGAAAAAACCCTAAAAATCACATAAGTATATGCAAAATGGAATGGAGAAGACTTGGGTACCAAGACAAACGAACATGGACACACTTGTTTCCATTTACACTTGACGATTTACCAAAAAAATGGTATAAGATGGAAGAAGCTCGAGGAGAAATATGCATATGGAAGGAGCTTAAAGAAAATTTCATTAAAGACTTTAGATTTATACAAGAAGATGCCAAACTGGTCGAAGCAACAGAACAAATCAAAAAATTTATACAACCTACTATTCAGCATACTTCGACACAAAACCATAATCGACTGAAAGCATCTTGTAATAACATTCAATTGAATAGAATACCACAGTCGACAATACTTCGACTAGAGAATGAGCACACCTAGGGGAAAATCTTTCAGTGGAAAACTGATCATCTAGAAATAGTAAAACCAATTAAAGCAATACTCAAAGTTGAGTCGACTAACATAGAAGATACCGATGCGATGAAAGCAACATACTTCCCAACATCATTTTCACATTTTAAAGAAGGAAGCCGACAAATAAATGAAAGCATGGTGCTAGAATGGATGGACGCAAAAGTTAAAACTAAAGAATTCGACATCTCGAATGATGATCAACCAAAAATGGCACGAATAGGTGACTACTCGGATGAGGAGCAAACAGCATAAATAGTTAACCTATTAAAACAATTCCAGGATGTCTTTGCCTGAGACTATAAAGACTTAAAAGTGTTAGTACAAGAGATGGGTGAAATGAAAATAGACATAAAACCTGATGCAAGACCGATTAAGAAAAGGCCTTACAAATTAGCTCACAAATACAAGGAAATAGTGAAAAAGGAGATTGACAACATGCAAGAAGCAAGGATCATATATCCAATTGACCAATCAGAATGGGCAAGCCCTATGGTCATCCAACCGAAAAAGAACCCGAGAAAATTACGAATTTGTGTTGATTTTTGAGAAATAAATAAAGTCACCGTAACAAATCCATTTCCAACGCCATTCACAGATGAAATCTTAAATGAGCAAGACATGAGTGCTACTCATTTACAGAGGGATTCTCAGGATATAATCAAGTCCCAATTGCTAAATAAGACTAGAATAAAACCACATTTGTCTGTGAATTCGGTTCATTTGCTTACAATGTCATCCATTTGGGATAAAGAATGCACCAGTTGTGTTCTCAATGATAATGGTCAAAGAATTTCAAGAATACATATACAAAACAATGGCTATATATTTTAAGGACTAGACGATTTACTCCATGTTGAAGGATCATTGCAAGTGGCTAAGACTAATGTTGGAAAGATGTCGACAAATCCAGCTTTCACTCAATATAAGGAAATGCATATTTTTGAGCCCCATCATAATTTTATTAGGACACATTGTATGAAAGGAAGGTATCAAAGTCGACTTTGCCAAAATAAAGATAATCCTAGACCTAAAACCCCCAGTAAACCCAAAACAAGTTAGAGTATTATTGGGACATACGAGATATTATAGAAAATTCATCCATCACTATTCAGATATGACGTACCCGTTAGAAGAGCTATTGCAAGAAGACCAAGAATACTTCTAGACTGAGGAATGCGATGCTTCCTTCGACACATTGAAGAAAAAATTAGTTGAAGCACCCATTCTCAGATTCCCAAACTCGTCAATTAAATTTCACGTCCAGATTGATGCATCAGGCAAAGAAATAGGTGCAATATTGACACAACCTGGAGATGACAAGATGGACTATCCAATTGTGTATAGTAGCCGAAAACTAAACAAGGAATAACATAACTATTCAACGATAGAAAGAGAGGCATTAGGAATGGTATTTGCACTACATAAATATCGACATTGCCTATTAGCTAATCCTTTCATATTCTATACAGATCACCAAGCTTTAAAATACTTGGTAAACAAACCCTTGCATCATGGAAGAATATGTTGTTGGTTTTTACTATTCCAAGAATTTGAGTTTGAAGTAGTAGTTCAACTAGGGAAGCTAAATTTCGGTCCCGACCACTTGTCGAGAATCAACACAGGAGAGGAACCAACAGGAGTTGAAGATGACCTTCTGGATGCACATCTATTTCGAATAGAAGTTGTACCATCTGAATTAGAAGAAATAGATCAAGTTCTAGAAAATGGTTAGGCACCTAAAGGTATGAGCACTAAAAAGAAACAAATTCTAGCAATGAAAGCCGCACCATACACTCTAATTAATGGATTCCTATATAAAAGGGGATTGGATGAAGTACTTCGTTGGTGTGTTCTAGAACATGAAAGAGAAAACATAATGCATGAAGAGCACTATGGACCAGCTAGAGGACATTTTCAGTCAGACACGACTACCAAAAAGATCCAATAGTCGGGATTATGGTGGCCGACATTGCACAAAGATTGTCAAAAATTTGTTAGTAAATGTGATCGTTGTCAACGTTTAGGTCAACCTCTACCTAGTACTGAGATGCCTCTAATTTTGGTAAACCCAAGTCTAACATTTGAAATTTGGGATATCGACTTCATTAGACCATTTCCAGTTCTAGCAAGAAGGACAGGCGCATGATATATCATAACAACAGTGGAGTATGTTACTAAATCGGCAGAGGCAGAACCTATCGAAACTTGCTCTAGTGAATTAGCTGCCAAATTCATATATGAAAATATAATCACTAGATTTGGTTGTCCATTGACCTTAATTAGCGACCAAGGATCACATTTTGTTAACAGAACCATTGCAACATTAACAGAACAATTCAAGATCGACCACAGACAAAGTACAGCTTCTCACCCTCAGTATAATGGAGCAATAGAAGCATTTAATAAAACCCTAACAAGAGGCCTAACAAAAATATGTAACACTAATAAAGATGATTGGGATGAAAAATTCCCCGCTCTCCTATGGGCTTATCAAACAGCATATAAACGATCGACCGACCAAACACCATTTTGTTTAGTATATGGCCAAGAAGCAGTCGTCCCCCCTACACTTTCAACAACAGACACCAGTAATAATCGACATATTACATATTAATATTAAAGAAGCAAAGAATGACTGACTAATACAACTAGATAAGATAGAATAAGACTGACTTATGGATATATAGCATCAAGAAAGTAAAAAACAACAACAAAGAGCATGGCACGATCGAAACATTAAAAACAAGAACTTGTCAGTTGGAAATATTGCACTGTTGTATAACAGTCGGGTGAAAGGAAAACCAAATAAACTACACCCAGAGTAGATGGGACCCTATATCATGGAGGAAATAAATGCCAAAAGATCAGTCCGACTGAGAACATTACAAGGCAGAGTATTTCAGAAACTGGTAAACGGTGGCTGACTAAAGTGGTATCAAAACTGAAAAATATAAAAATAAATAAATAAATAAAAATAAAAATAAAAAGAGAAACGGTTTCATAACTGTTAACAAAACCTATAAAAACCAGAAAAACCTAAAAACTAAAAGAATCAAAGAAGACCAAAATGAGAGGAAATCTAGAAAGACGTAGCAGAATGCAATTCGACAATAATCGACACTTCCACCATTGACATACCACATACCAACCATACAATCGACATCGACAAGAGGATCAAAATTTCCAATCAAGCCATCATGACTATGGTCAGAAGGAGCGCGAAAACCAAAGCACATTAAAAGAACCTTCAATAGAGCATCCTTTACCATCAAATCCACCATTAATAACCCCATCGATGAGATCGCCATCTGCTCCACCTATAAATACTACGTCGGATGAAGAATTCCTACCACTTTAAAGATCTAGAGCTACAGATTTACCAAACTTCCGAGAGAAAATTAATCACGAAGAGAGCCCCAAAGCAAACCAAAGTCGTAACAACCAAAGCAAAAGAGTTGGAATCCACTGTAAGTCCATTAAAAACACAAAACTACAGGAAGTTTCATGGGCACAACACTGGACATAAATAAAAAAATGGGCTTATGCGGGTAAGTCAAAAATGTCATAGGAGGGGACAAAAATAAACCATAGCACTATCACGAACTATATGAATGCACCCCTCATGGTGTTTGGAGGGACAAAAGAAAATATTGTCAAATTTATCATCAGTCGATACCACAATGAGAAGTTTTACTTCGACAAACCAGTGGAAATATCAACTAAAACCATATACAAACTTACGGGGCTTTCCAACAAAGGCGACCATGTTCCTATAGGTATCAAAGAAGGACTAGTTGAAAAAACTCCAAAGGGTTAATTCTCTGACAAATTAAATCCACTACACCTAAAATGGTGGCCAAAATCATGTCCACAGACCTGACTGCCACAAGACGAGGATGCAATTTGAAAATCGACATGCTGGAAGTTGTTGACTGTATAGTGGACTTAGGGAAAGTTTACTATTGGGCTCAATACGTGGATGACATGCTCAAGTCTATCTGTGAAGAGTTCCAGGAAATAGGTGCAATAATTAGAATTTCATCACTATTAATATGGATAGCTATGTACCACCTATGTCTAGTGGGGCATCCACAGTTCCTAGAACTGACTAGGTTTCAGATGTGGAATTTTGAGTCGTTCTCAATGGGTGGAACTCCACAGGAGATGGAAGAAGGAAAAATGTTCTTAGAAAATTGGTTTCAGAATCTCAAAATCCAAATAGCTAGATGGAGGGTGCCTCAAAACATCCGAAGATGTCTGCCCCCGTCAGCACATATCCGACTGGAAATCGACCACACTGCAGTCTGGCACTCGTAAGGTTCCACAGCAAAAGAAAAACCTCTCGACTACTATCCAATAGTCAAGGAGATTTTCATATAATTATCCCATCAGTCTAAGACAAAAATAGCCATACCAGTGGGTGCTAAAGAGATTAACCACTCTATTGTCGAACCGTTGACCGACCAAGAGAAGGAAGAAGACTATGAAGTTCACCTTCATATCAGTACCTTCACTTCGGAAGATAGCCCGACAGAAGAGCAAAACTCTCTTCAGATTGAAAATGTATCGACTGAACAACAAGTCATTGTACTGACTAAACAAAAAGCCATGGTACCGACATAACAGAACATTATGGTCCCAACCCAACAACAGGAGGAGGAGGGGGAAGAATAGACAGACGAAGAAACTCAGTCCGACAAACTTGAGTATGCTATGACAAAGGAGAATCTGAAAAGAATAGCTAATGAGATATCAACTTCAAGAAAGAATAAAGGGAATCAGGAACAAGGAAAGGGGAAGCATAAACTCATCCTTTCGAAGGAGTCAGAAGATGAAGAATAATTACTTGCTACCGCTACCGACATTTTGGAGGATGACGCATTGAACAAAGTATCTATTGAAAAACAACTCAAACAGTTCATCGAGTAAGGAGCAAAGCAAGGCAGACCTAAAAATGTAAGAGTTGCTACCCCTCCTTAAATAATTCATATTGATTTAACAACAGAATCCCCACGAACTTATCCAACCATAATAACACCATATTCGACCATCTCCATATCACCAATCTACAAAGATATAATCCTTGGAACCCTTAAAGAAAAAATTGATAAAGATGTTGAACTTCGGCAATTTATCGACAAACTACCAAACCTATTCCGCAATGCCCATCAAATCAACACCACGCATAAACTCACAGAATCGAGCTCGGCCCGACAAATGCTCAGCCTACAAACCGACCAATTTTCACAACCACCAAAAGTTGTGGGACTTATCATATCCTCATACATCCAAAATCCTAACAAAACAGCCACAGTTGTAGCAGCCCAAATCTCATCATTCACACCAGCTATCCCAAAACCTCCAGTTAATGAGGTAGATGAGGGAACATTTGCTCTTGAAGGAAATAATCAAGCAACACTAGATGCAAAAATCACCAACCCCATGGACTCTGAAGAAATCAACAACCTTGTCGACTTGCAACCAGAAGTTGAAAACCCCATGCCGACAAGTCACCTTCCAACCACTCTATTAATCCCATAACACTCACCATCGCCATCACCATCACCACCACCAGAGCTAGAGTCCCCTCACAATCCAGAACCACCATATTCACCACCACTAGAAGTACAAACAGATACAAACCCCACCCATGAAATTCAGTCAATCAACCCTGCAACAACAAAAGTTCAGTCGATCAAAAATCCACCGGCTGAAGAGCAACAAATAGAGTAGCAGCAACTAGCATCAGTACCAACAAGATGAGTAGTGGTCCATCACTCTAAACACAAAAGAAAAAGAAAAGAAAAGAAGAAAAGAGAAAAGCAATAGACACAACAGGTACCGACAATTATCCACCTTCATCAACTAGGGTCAACTTCTGCAGTTGACAAACCAAAACTTAGAGATGGATAACTGGACCAACTATTGGAAGCACTCAATAAAGAGGCTGCAATAACAAAATCAAAGTAGAATAGAAAAGATAGAAAAACTTCAAGAAGAAAAAGTTGAATTCCTAATCAAATGTAGGGATATGACACAAATAGTTCTACCAGGAATAATAGAGATCGACACCAACAAACCATTGGAAAGAGCATGCCAATTGTTGGAAAGTGTCATGTCGAATCTTCAGACACAATTGCAGGCCAAGAAATATGAGCAACAAGGAGATACTTTTGCATTACCGAAACATCAACACACAACATTCTCAGAAGCCTACAAGGTACTGCAAGAGCATTTGGACGAGTCTTCCACCATAGAAGAAGTACTATGAAATTGGTATACTTATTATGGCCAGGTATTCCAGCAAGCTCGAGAGACTCATAAACACATCAAATCATTAGGAAATCAACAAGGTATGGAGGAAGCAATGAGGAAAAAAATACAAGATCAGATTTTACTAGAGACAGCAAAACTTGAACAATTGGAAAAACAAGCACATTAGTGGATGAATCAGGAACTACCCAGTATCGACACACTTGAAAAAATTTGTCCACAAATGAAAAGATTACTCCACACAGTAGAGGAAGAAAATGAATTATTGGGGATCGACATGATCAATATCACAAACCTAACAATAAAAGATAAGATGTCAATTTTGTCAAGCATTACAACCATGACCATTGACATTCAGAATTCTCTCTGCAACTGGACAGAATTTCAGCACTAACTAGCCATTACTGTAGAAGCAATTGTGGAGATATTTGTACAGAAAAGACCATCTATTCGACTGCATAGTGCATGAAGACAAAACAAATTGGAAGCAAACTACTTCAGGCAGGATAATTTTGTTACCTCCCTGTTTCTTCGAGATAAAGAAATATTTTGTTCCTGGGGGAGATGTTGGAGCAGCTAGTCGGTGAGCCGACTAGAATAGTTAGCTTAATAATTAGAGATTAGGTCGGTCTCCAAAGGTCGTGTCATTTGACTGAACCGACAAGTAGTTATTCATAATTGTTTTGTAATCATATATAATAGGCTGTTGAGCCAGATAGAACTTGGTTCGGTTCAATGTTTGTATGAACCCATATGTGCTTTATGTAATATAAAGATTTTATTCTACCTACTATCTTGTCTCTTGTCTCTGTTATGATTATATGATTATATATGTGTATTATTGGTAACTTAGTGATCTGAGTGATTACAACACATACCTCAGACTCACAGAGTAATGTCAACAACAGAACCCTCATAAGCAATCAAAAGGCCAATAAACAGGGACAAGAAAACCCTAATGGACCAAGGGATTGTTGTAGGAAACATGTTGCTCTCTATGCATACAACCCGCGTACAACACATGACTGTCTAGAAGGAAACCAATGTGTACATAGTGAAACACACGACTATCTATGCAGACAACCCGCGTGTGTTGCTAAATGTTTTTCAAATAAAAAAGACTAGAAACAAGGATCTGAACAAGCCAAACTATAAATCAAAGGAAAAAATACTAAACACACCCATAATCAAAAAGAAGCAAAGGCTGGTAAGGGAACCTAAAGAACGGACCCACAGCAGGTTGGACTCCCCAGCAGAGTCGCTAGTCCTATTGTTCAAGAAAATGCACCCTTGTAACCTAGGGTATCTAGGGTTACCAACTTACTAAGACACTTGCATACAATCATCTTATGTAGAAAATGAAATAGAAATATGAAGGAAGTTTAGCATACCTGATTTATGATGGTTGATCCAAGCTTGATCTTCTCCTCTTTCAGTCTCTTC
>LPNX011126457.1:115499-129205 GCA_001517045.1 Pseudotsuga menziesii | reverse complement strand
CAAAGCTTCCATGGCTTCTCCAATCCACCTGCAAAGAACAAATTCTTCAAGCAATATCTTGTATATATATATATATATATATATATATATATCAATGTTTAATGAGATGCATATTCATAATAAAATAATCAAAATAATTCATTATTCATCATATACAAGAATGCAACAATACAAATATTGGAAGAAGAACTTTCCTTATTCATAAACAGAGAATGGTGAGATTACAACCTAGCTCTTGAACAAGGACTCCTCTGCAAACTGAGGACACTGAGTTCTAATGCTCCAAGATATCTGAAGGCATGCCACCAGCATAAATTTTCTCTTCTAAGAATGATTGATTATCCCCATCCCATGCCCTCTATTTATACATGGGGAAATAGAGAGGTTTCGAAGGTTAGGATGGTTGAGACAGTTGAGATAGTTATGATTAGGGACTCAACTGATCTCAACTAATTGTGATTTATATTTTTTAACATTGAATTAAGGTACATGCAAGTATTAATATAGGAAAGGTCTGTATGACATGCTTTTTGCTTTAAGGCAAGTTGCGTGTTCAATGTACACGTGTTATCGACCCAAATGGCACTTCTTCATCCGAGTGCCAACACTTCATATGTTGGCACACAAAAGGACATTTATGGATTGAAGGTTGCCTAAACACTATAGATGGGCATGACATGAGATGCATTCACTATCCACATAGCTTTCCATTTTTACCTTTTTACATGTTGATTGTTGTATGCGACTCTTTCCATAGCAACTCATGTACATACGTGACTATCTCCACTGCATATCACGTACTATACACGAGCATTGTCATTGCAACCCGCGTACAGATCTGTACGCGGGTTTCCCTTATAGAAACTCGCGTGTCATACACGGGTTGCCAGTATCAATACTCGTGTACGCCTCCATTCAACATTAAAAATAATATAACATGATTAATAAATATTTGTTAAGCCCTAATCATTAACTATCTTAACTGTCTCAACCTCCTCAACCTTCGAAACTACTCTATTTCCCTAAGTAAAATAGAGGCCTTGAAGAGGGAATTAATCAATCATACTTGGAGAGCAAAGTTATGCTGGTGGTATATCTTCAGAAGTATTTGGAGCAATAGAACTCAAAATCCTTTGGTTGCAAAGGAGTCCTTGTTTTAGGAGTTGGGTTGTACACTTATCTCATTCACTATTGTTAATAAAGAGAATCCTTCTTCCAACTTTGTGTTGATTCTCTTTCATGTATCATGGTTTGATGAATATTTATGATTAAGCACTCTATATGTTGTTTATCTAACTTGTCATATATACATGTATAAGATTGTACTTGGATGATTTGCTCTTTGTAGGTGAAGGAAGCGCATCCCTAAAAGCTTTGGAGAGGAGCAAAGCGGGAGAAGAAAAAGCTTGAATCAACCGTCGTTAATCGGGTGAGTCCATCATATCTTCGTATTTCCTTTTTGTACTTTAAAGCTGATTGTCTACAAGTTTTAAGAGTACGTTGGTAACCCCAAACCCTCGGTTGTAAGGGTGTTTATTCCTGAACAATAGAACTGGCAACTCCGTTGGGGAGCCTAGACTGCTGTGGGTTATTTCTATTTACCGTTGCCTAGTCTTTGCCTTGAGTTTTTGTGTGGTATCCTATTTTGGTCCATGCTTAGGATAGTGTTTGAAGACCTTGAAAAAATTTCTTTTTATTAGAAAATTTTGTACCTGTACGTGGGTTTCTCTTGTATATAGTCGCGTACAGAGTCCTGCATATGCGGGTTTCTCTCTAGGACAGTCGCATATAGTACGCAAGTTGCCCTTATACACCATCATGTACAAGCCTTAGCATTGGAATTTTTGGGTTAGGGTTTGCTTGTCCCTGTCCCTCTATAAGCTCTGTTTGCTGGTTGGTCGTCCTTATAAGCACTATACTTTGAGTTTGATTACCTTTTTGGCCACACCTTGTGCTTTCTTGTAAAGCCCTTGAGTTCTTTTGTTTGGATTGTCTTTATGTTCGCAACTTGAAGTGGATTTTCCTGTTTGGGTTATAAGTTTAAGGGTCAGTTGTCTGAATCAGTGATCAGGGTTCCAGACATTGTTTATTCTAGTCTATTTTTGTATAGTTATTGGTGTGCCACTTTCCTTTGTGTGTGTTCAGTGATTTCCTTTCATTGTACCCGCCCAAGCTAGGGTTCCAAGTCTTCCTTAGGTGGTTGATTCTTGGTCTTTTTAATCTATTTACTTCACTTTGCTTACTTTATACAGTTTGTTTAATTCAAGCATACTCAAGTTTTTTGTGCATTTAGGTGCATAGTAGTCTTTGAGCATTTTAAAAAAGTGAAAAGAAAAACATCTTAAAAGCTTTTGCATTTGATTTTGCATAGAGTAGTTTTGCTTTCAGTTTTTTAAAATATAATCTCAAAAAACTACAAAAATATAGTCTTAGTGTTCTCTTTATTGTTACATTTTCATCAATTTATATTTACAAAAAGAAGAAAAAAAGTTTGTTGTAGTAGTGATAATTTGCTTTGAAAACATACACCTTTTCTTTTATATTTCTTATCGAGTCAAAAAACATCATAGTCCTTCACTCCACTTCCTTCTGAGTAAGAAATAGCCCGTAAAATGAACACAATAATTAAAATATACTTGTAACTTTTATTTTTTAGGGCCATTCACCTACTAGCTTAGTCTAGACTTGTGGGATAGGAAGTGTAAACTTCCCATAAGTTTTAAAATTCAAACATAGTGGACCATTCGATAGGTAAATCCTTATATTTATCGATAGTTTCTGGGAAGATCCTCTCAAACGAGAGTCAAGCACGAGGCCACGTGGAGGCATTGGACTGAGGAGATAACCCTCTGATTCCTTGTCGAAATGTAAATCAGGACCTTTACGCATCTGGGGATTCTGTCCTAGACATATTTTCGATCTTAGCTACCCTGCCCATGCGTACGAGTCAGTCTTGCGACTATCCCCCCAGACTGTTGCTATAGCTAAGGTAGCCTTTAGTCTCTTGACATCTAGGGTTCATACCTAGGTAAACCAGAAGGTTATTTCTGGTTCACCTTGGACGGGCTTAGAAGGTAACCCTTTTTGAAAGTGTAGGAGGGTGGTGGGTGATTCCTCCACTTGTGCCTAAGAACCTCTTCAAGGACGCCAAGTAACTGTTCTTCATCTTTCTTTGGGAAAGCATATCTTTTACCCTTGCTGACTGTTGAGACTCTAGGAATTTTCGTAGTGATTGCTTTGTGGTTTTTCTATGTTTAGTTGACCTTAGGGTTTGAATTGTCAAATTTACAATCATGGAAGACCAACCTATTAGAAAGTCACGAAGGTTGAAAAACCTTCCTCCTCTCATCACATTGGAACCTCCACCTCCACCTCAAAGGCGAAGATTGGACATGGACAGTTCATTTGAACCGAAAGGAGTAAGTGAAGTTCCAGGTGAACCAGCACTTAGAGCTAACCGTTTTGATTTTAATACAGTTGAGATAGAAGACTTGCAGGCTAACGAGTTTGCAAGGAATCTTAACACACCCTTGATTGACTTAAACGATCCTATGATCCTCCAGGTTAGGCCTTTTGATTCACCTGTTTTAGGTGTCCCTGTGGGTAGGATAATGTCTACTATGGGAGAAAGTTCTTTTGCTTTCACCTCAGCCTTTTCGGCTGAAGGGGTACTACCTCCCCCAGTAAGTGCCCCTAGATCTAGCATACCTACTACGCCATTAACTCCAGCGAGGCAGGTGGTCCAACTGTCGGTTCCCACAAGCCTAGTAGGTGCTTTTGGTGACATGGTTACTGGGATCCCCAGTATACCTACTGTTCCTTCTTCCTTTGCACACACTGCCCAAAGCGGTCCGGTAGGATCCTCAGCTTTCATTCAAGGATTTCCTTGGAATGGGAGGCATATTCCCCCATCCACTCCATACGTAGTCCCATCACCTTCTTATGTAGGAGTGCAGTTTGGAAACACTACCTCTTACAGGAAAGGTTTCCAAACTCTGGTCTCGGCCCCGTTCACTAGCTCTCCCTTTTTTTTGTTTAGTGGAGGGATACCTGCTCCATTTTTTTCAAACCTCAGTTTTGGTTGGGATGGCCCGAACCTCATATACTGCACCTCCTACCCACAATATTGTGGCTTATGGATGGAATTCATTTCAAATTAATCCATCCACTTCGCAACCGGCGGCAGGGGGAAACCCCACCTTTACATATGGGCATTAGGGGGCAAGTCCCTCAAATCCCTAGACTGGCACTTTTAGTGCTCCGGTGCGACCCAAGCTTCCTTTCCTAGCAACATTAAACTTGCCAGATTTGTCAAAATTGATGAATGACCTAGTGAGGCATGACCCCTCGTGGCCACCTATTCCCACCAAATTGCCATCGAACATCCCTAAATTTGAGGGAAAAGTTGGTGAAGATCCTGGGGCTCATGCCACCATTTTTCATTTATGGTGTTCTTCTAATTTGTTGAATGAAGATTCAGTTAGGTTGAGACTATTCCAAAGAACCTTAATGAATACTGCAGCAAAATGGTACATTGAGTTGCCTTCTACTGCGTTCAGTAGTTTTTGGGACTTGGCTAGTGCATCCCTTAGCCACTTTCGGCTTCCTATCTGATACAATTTCGGAATGGACTTGTTATCTTTCTTTAGGCAGAACATGGCTACCCACATCTTGGATCATATACAAGAGTGGAGGAGGCGAAAGAGCCTTATAAAAGCCACTATTCCTCCTAAGTTCTTACTAGAGTGGTTCCTTAAATCCCTGTTTCCTTACATATCTAAGGACGTATCCACTTCAAGAGTGACGAACAAAAAAAATCCATTCTCAGGGCCCAACAATTGGATTTGATTTATTCACAATCTGGGATCTTGTATGAGATTATACCTGAGGCACTGAGACCTACCCATGATGCAGAGAAACCTAAGTCAGGACCCCATACCAATGATGTGGTTGGCTCCGTAAACTCTCCACTTCAGAGTCTTTGTCCAAACAGCTTCATCAGCTATCCGTCAAGCATTATACGGCAGAGGCAGCAAAGGTTGCCCCCTCCCCCCAAAGTGCAAATTTTTTTGCACAAACTTCTCAGAAGAGCAATCAGCATCCCAGTGGGAAGAAGAAGAGAGGAAAGAAAGGGGAGGGAAATCAAAACAAGAAGAAACCCGTGAACAATGCTTGTGGGGGGGAGAAAGAAAAGAAAAATGTTAAATTCCTATGTAAGTTGTGCCACAAGGATCACCTCACTCACCTTTGTCCCCTTATGGAACAAGCCTAGAAGCTGCTAAAACATCAACAATCGGCTATCCTGAAGGATCCTTTTCCCCAAGGGCAGAACTCTGCTTCAGCTTCTAATGTAGCAGGGGGCACTCCAGGTGCCCCTGGCCCTAACTATATCAATAGGGTCCGATCTTTGACTTTTCCACAAACTAGGAATAAAAACTATGAAAAAGAGACTGCTAAGAAGGGTAAGTCTATAGGTGAAACTTCTAACCCTCTCACAATCGAGAAGCCTGCTAAAACTATGCCTAAGATACCGAAAGGTGTCTTTAAAAAGACCTTGCATAACCCTAATGCTAGGGTTGCTTCAAACTACTCTGTGGTTGAAGACTTAGCCCAAACACCTTGTGCAATGTTAGCTTTAGAGGTGTTATAGAGCTGTCCCGCCCAGCGGGATGCCCTCTTAGAAGCCTTAGGTAGCATGGACTCGTCGAGCCTCATGGCAAAATTTCACTTGTTTGATGTTAAAATTTTCCTACCTTACCATGTAGCCTTATCAATAGATGTCATCCATGGTGGAAATACCATTGGAAGTGCAGTTGTTGATGAGGGTGCTTCTACATGCATTATGTCCTTGTCATGTTGGAAAGCTCTCGGATCCCCAGAGCTAGTCCCATCAAAAAAGCTGCTTACTGCTTTCGATGGAAGGTCATTCCGTCTGCATGGTATCCTACCGGCTTTTGAAATTAAGCTGGCATGGAAAGCAATGTCTGTTGAGGTGGAAATGATTAACGCACCTTTGGACTATAATTTTCTTTTGGGAAGAAGCTGGACATATGCCATGTCCGCTATTGCATAGGTCATCTTTCGGGTGGTAGTTTTTCCACATGAAGGAAAGTTGGTTACTGTTGACCAACTCAATTTTACTCGAAAAGGCCACATGGAGTCTAATGATTCCATTGTGCCATTGGTTGATCAGGTCAAACCTGCTGCACAAAGCTTGGGGGATGGAATGTACACATCACTGATGGGCACATTTGATCTTCCAGCCCTGATTAACTATATTGGTTCTACTAGTGTGGGGAAGTCCATAGCCACGGTTGTTGATAGGAATGGTCCTTGGGTTCTCCCTTCCCCCCATGAACTAGAAGTGCCCTTATCGGCAGTGGAAGTGGCTTACCAAGCTATCACTCAAACCACTATTGATCCCATTCCAGATCCTCTCATAGTCTAAGAGGACCTGGAAGAAGTCTATTTGCCCGCTTGGGCGGAAAACTCTTTGCACTCTATGGATTGTTTAGATATGGTTTTACCTTCTGATGAAGCCATGTGTGGACGTGGTAAGATCTATGAAGATCTTCACCATCAATCATATTTTCTTCCAAAGCTAAGCAAGATAGAAAATGAAGAGTTTCATATGAGACTGCCAGATGATGTTGATACACCCATCAATCCCTTACCCAGGGAAGCAATGTTTGCTGAGGGGAATATGGCAAATATTTCCACTACCATCCCTATCAACATCTCTCTAAATCCAGATGTCGTGGAAAATATACATATAGGTGCAAACTGCTCTCCTGAGGAGATTGCAATCTATACGGCCTTGTTTAAGGAATTTCGTGGCATCTTTTCCTGGTCATATGAGGGGATGCCAAGAATTGATCCATCGATAGTTGAACATGACATCCAAACATACCTTGACGCTAAACCTATTCGGAAAAAGTTAAGACCTGTTAACCCGCGTAAAGCGACGGCTATGAAGGATGAAGTTGAAAAACTATTGTAGGTTGGTTTTATTTATCCCATAGCTCTGACCTAATGGGTATCCAACCCTGTTCCTATTGATAAGAAGCAAGGGACCATACGCATCTGTACTGACTTCATAGATTTGAATAAATCCTGTCCTAAGGACAACTACCACACGCCATTTATAGACCAGATTATAGATGCTTGCACGTGAAGTGAATTGTTCTCATTTATGGATGGTTTCTCTGGGTACAATCAAATTCAAATAAAACCAGAAGACCAACATAAAACTGCTTTCATTTGTCCTTGGGGTACCTTTGCCTACAAAAATATGCCCTTCGAATTGAAAAATGTTGGGGAAACCTTTCAATGGGCAATGAAATTTTCCTTCCATGATATCAAAGCCATAGTTGAACCTTACCTTGATGATCTGCCTACACATTCTCGTAAGAGGATTGACCATCCAGATCACTTACGGTTGATATTTGAGCGATGCAGATACTATAAGATCCACTTGAATCCCCACAAGTGTGTGTTCTGTGTCAAGTCAGGGAGATTTCTCGGATTCATTGTCTCTAATAGAGGCATCCAGGTGGATCCATTAAAAGTAGAGGCCATTGTAAATCTGCCTCCTCCTCGTTCTATTAGGCAACTTCAAAGCCTGCATGGAAAGTCTAATTTTCTTTGACGTTTCATTGTTAACTATGCCAAGATTACCAAGGGTTTCATGCACCTGTTAAAATAGGACACCCCGATTCTATGGGATGAAATTGCACAACTCGCTTTCGAGGCATTGAAAAAAGCTTTGTTGTCGGCACCTTTACTGCATCCGCCAGATTACTCTAGGGATTTTATATTGTATCTGGCAGCGTCCGAGTCGACCATTGGGGTAGTCTTGGTCCAGGAAGATGATAATCTCCAGGAGCATGTCATTTACTATCTTAGTAATGCTTTAGCAGGACCTGAACTCAGGCACTCCCATGTCAAGAAATTGGCCTTAGCAGCTGTCTATGCTGTCCAGAGGTTACGTCACTACATTTTACTGAGGACTACAACAGTAGTGGCGGATGTGAATCCCTTTCAGTATGTTTTGTCCCGATGGATTGTTGGGGGAAAATTCAACAAATGGATAGTCATTCTCCAAGAGTTTGACTTGGATTTCCAGTCCACTAAGTCTAAAAAGTCCTTAGTTTTTGCTAATCTTATAGAAGAATTTCCAACGGAAGAATATGTAGTCACTGAAGGAGACTCATTCCTAGATGAGCATATCTTCTTGATATCCACCTCTGACCTGTGGTATGGAGACATACTTCTATATCTCCAGACTTTGAAGTATCCTACAGCTTCCTCACGGGAGGAACGACATAAATTACGCCTTCATGCTAAGAACTACCTCATCATAGGAGATACTTTATATCTAATAGGGGTAGATTCCATTTTGCGTCGATGTCTTACTCATGAGGAAGCGGAGATTGTCCTAAATGATTCCCATAGTGGAGCATGTGGGGGTCATTTATCTGGGTTAGCAACGGCCCAGAAGATACTACGTGCCGGTTATCTCTGGCCCACAATCTTCAAAGATTGTGTGGAAGCAATGAAGCGTTGTCATCCCTGTCAGTTTTACACCAGAAAAATGTGGTCACATCCTGCTCCATTGTTTCCCATTGTCTCGATGGGCCCCTTCATGAAGTGGGGGATTGATTACATGACGTACAACCCAGCCTCGGCTGGGGGGCACAAATATATCATTATCGCTGTGGACTATTTTACGAAATGGGCAGAGGCAATGCCCACCTTTAAAGCTGACAGGGAAACAACAACTTTCTTCGTGTTCAATCATATTATAGCACGGTTTGGTATACCCAAGGTGATTTTCACTGACCATGGCAGTCATTTTCAAAATAGCATGATGACGGAACTGACAACTATGCTTGGATTCAGACAAGAACAATCATTTTCATATTATCCTCAAGCAAATGGTCAGGTTGAGGTTGTTAACAAGACTTTGAAGACTATCCCCAAACGTACCATTGATGCAGCCCATTCTAACTGGCATATCATGCTATACCCTGCTCTTTGGGCACACTGAACTAATGTAAAAACTACTACAGGTTTCTCCCCCTTCCAACTCGTTCATGGAGTGGAACTCGTTACCCCGGTTGAATGTGAAATCCCGTCCTTGAAAATAGTTATTCATGTGTTACCCGATACGACAGAACTTGAAGAACATCTAGTACACTTAGAACACCTTGATGAACAGTGTAGAGATGCACTGATAGCTAATCAAGCTCACAAAAATAGGGTCAAAATCCAATATGATAAGTCGATTAAACCTCGGATTTTCTCTGAAGGGGAACTTGTTTTGCTTTGGGACCAAGACAAAGAACCCCTGGGGGCAGGAAAGTTCAAGGCCATTTGGTTAGGACCTTATGTCGTGTCGAAGGTCTTAAAAAAGGGCACATATGAGTTAATTTATTTTGATGGGAATAAGCTTCCTGAGCCTAGAAATTGGCTCTACCTGAAGAAGTACTATGCTTAGGTTTAGCACTTTTTCTTGTATTTTATTATATGTATTTTTATGTACACTAGTTTGTTGGTTTGTGTTTTTTATACCATCTGCTGGTTGTTTTAGATGTCTTTCAAGAGGTACGTAGGTTTCCCTGATGGCGCCAGTCACCACACTTGTAATCTTGCTTTAGCAACATAGGTCATTTATTCTCCCTCAGGACAGTTAGTTGCCTCAGGAGGCACCTGCTTAGGTCCTACTTCTAATAATGTTGCTGAGTATTGGGTTGTAATTGAGCTTCTATGGGATGCTTTGTCACATGGTATCACCCAGTTGGAAGTCCGATTAGAGTCTCAACTGGTGGTTTCCCAGCTAAATCGAGCTTATTAGGTGCGGAACCCTATTCTATTGCATCAGTTCATGCAAGTTAGGTTATTGGAAAGAAATTTTGAGTTCATTACACTCAATCACATTCCAAGAAATTAGAATTCATTAAATGATGCATATGCTAATTACATTTTAGATTGGCATCTAACACATATTTCATAAAAATATACAGCATACACATAAAAAACATTTGTAAATAAACCGACACAATATATACATATATTTGAATATATGTCTATAGATAGGTCAAGTCTCTGATCCTCAAATCCAGTCATAACTGTATAATATACAAAAAATATACAAAATATGGATCATAGTCCATCAAATGCCCTATGTTGAAATATTGTAACTTCGAAGAATATTCTATATGTATTTCTTTGTGGTTCCTGACGGTCCTACCGGGAGAACCACTTGTATTACTTTGTACCTCGATGCTCCTAATCAGAAGAACTAATAAGAGTCATGAGGCAGTCCCCTCTAATTGTAAAGGTGGGTCATTAGCACCCCAGTGTGGTTACATGAGCCTACATGTGTAACTCGAGCCTGCATGATTAACTCGAGCCTGCATGACAGATGAGTTAACTTAAGTGAACGGATGAATATAAATAGAGGTTTAGTGCTCCTCATTTGGAACACACACTCTCACTTGTGTAGTGCATTAGTGGAGATGAGAAGTAGCTGGAGAAGGAGGAGGATCAGGCGTTGATCTCCTTGCTGGTTTTATCTTTTATCTTTTATCTTTTCGGGGCATCTATATTGAGGAAGATTTTGTTGGGTTTTTCCCTTTAGGGTTTTCCCAGGATAAATCTTTTTGTTCCTTTTGTATGGTTGTGCTTGTCTATCTTTCAGTGATCCTGTTTATATGCTTTTGTTATGAAAATGAAATGAAGTAATGATGTCTTAGCTAAGCATATGAAAATTAACATGGTATCAGAGCCACCCTGAAAGAAGACATTGTGTAGCTAAAGAATCTATGGCTTCTTATTTTTTTGGGTCTCTATCCATGATTGATCAGCAAAATAAGGCTACACTGACTCTCCATTGAAGGGCGCATCTTTCTGTCGAAGCGGAATTCGAGTCCGAGCATTTTCAGTTTTGGTGCGGAAAATTAGGGCTTTCTACAGAAGGATAATTTTTTAGTGAGCCCAGCATAGGATTTTTATCCTCATCAAAATCAAATTTTATATACCTGGATCAAGAAGTTTGGTTGGGTGAAACTCTGGGAAAGTCAAACCTTAGTTTGATCCCGATCTGGAAAAACCCTAAATACTAAAACTGCTAAGTTTTGGTACATTCGCTCTATCCTGCGGTTGGAGAAGGATCAGGAGTTGAAAATTTCCAAGTCCGAATATAAAATCCTTATTTACACTGTGTCAAAAATTCAGCCTCAGATGCACTATATTCTGGGACATATGATCCCTCCAAGTTAGGGTTCCAGCCTCTTCCAGAATTCATCCCTAAACAGGACACCTAGGGAGAATTGCTGTAGCATGGGATACAGAGGTCCAAATGGAATTCCTGAAGATGTTCCAGAAATATAACAACCTGTAATTTATTTCATCCAAATTTAATAACCTGAAGATGAACCAGTGACACGTGGCATGCTGTACAACTGCACTGTTATGAACAGTCCTGTAAAAGGTCACCTTGGGAAAATGATCATAAATTAAAGTTGGTGAAACAAATTCTGATGAAACTTGTGATTTTGGATCAGGGACATGAGAGGTTACCTCATTTATAAATTTCAGACACAGAGGAGTATTAATTCTATAGGTATCACAGAAACAGCAACAGGCATTTTTGCAGAAGAAATTGGAAAACTAGGGCTTCCTGCTCTGAAAGTTTCCCTCCACTGTTTTCAGAAAAGGAGTACATTGGACAGCTCCATTTGAAGAGATATATATTTCTATCCAATCAGATCTGAAATATTCTAAGTTTTTAAAATTAGGATTTCTCTAACAAACCCTAGATCATCCAGCTCCGGAAGCAGAACGGACACCTCAAATCGGTAAGATCTAATCTTTTGTTATTTGCATTTGAGGTTCTCATTTCAAAATGATCTATCACATCAGCTTGATGATAAGCTTGGTGAAGTTGAAAAATTCCAAGCATGGAAGTATTTGATCTCTCTGAAGAAAAATGAATTGGACACCTACATAAGTAGAGAGGTTCCAATTCTAGAGGGAGATGAGCCTCAAAGACTTACACAATAAGAACTTGATCAAGGCTAAGAAGATCATTTTTGATTCAATCACGAATCAACTTATACCACAAGTGTATTCCCTAAAGACATCGAAGATGTTTGATTCCTTGATCAAGCTATTTGAAGATAAGAACTTAAATCAGAAGATGGCTTTGAGAAAATAGTTGAAGAATGTGAAGATCCAGAATGTAGAACAACTTGAAGCGGTAGAAGAAGAAGTATGAAGAAGTGGTGATAGCCACTTTGAATGGCCTCCCAGGATCATGGGATTCATTCATGTGAAGAATGTATGCCAGAAGTAAGTGATTACTTTCATCTCGACTAATAATAAGAGAAGAAGAAGATGGGATCAATTGAAGATCAAGCTCTCACCATTCAAAGAAGATCCCTCAAGCGATGAGGAATATGAAAAACTCAATTCTTGAAGAACCTCTTATTCATATTATCATTTGGATAAGAAATGATGATTTCATGAATGAAGAAGATGATAAAGCAAAATGATCAAGATGAAGTCCACCCACGAAACAAATAAAAGATAAGTATTCAATTGCCATTTCATGATATTGTTTTGTTATGCATTTGATTGTATTCAGTTGATGTGTTATGCATGATAGATTGTTTACATTAATACTACTAATATGCATGTGATGGGTAAGTATCTCATGGTGCTATACAACTCTCCAGTGCTACTTATCAAACCTTTTTGCTGATATATTGGATTAGTGCACAATCTCAATGATGTCATGGTAGAGATAGAAGGCATCTAGAAAGTTTCTGTGAAATATGGATGAATGTTGTATTGGCTAAATAGTTGCATGATGCATAAGAATTTGTCGTTATGCATATGTTTTATGAAATAGTTCTAACCATGAAACTGGTGCATTTGAATTGTAGGAAAGGTCCTATACAACCTCCTACAAGAAAAGAAGGACGAGACATGTTCCGAAGAACAAGTGATGACAATTCAATAAACATGAATCTGAAGCTCCCAGGGTTAGAGACACCATGACGGAAGAAAGAGATTCAGAGAGCGGTAGATCCACCTCAAAGGATGAAGACCACCATGGGTATGAGAGATAACTCAAGATGAAGAAAAGAATTCTATAAAAGAAACTATGATCAAAGAATAACAATTGATCATGGGGAATGATGTATATGATATGATTTTGAGACATAAAGGGAAGTACATAGTATCCTCCATATGGATCTACAAGAACAAGTGTACAAATAAAGTTTCGTGATTTGCCTCAGAAAGAATAGACTATGACATGACATACTCTATTGACCAGTATATATCAAGCATAGAACCACCTGTACAGAATGAAGAAGGAAGATAATACTCCACTTCAGGGGGAGTGACTACAGAAGATATCTGAGTTCGACACGGTACGACATGATGGACAGCTTCTTGATGGATCAATACTTTACCAAGAGTAAAGTGGGTTCCAACCTTCAAAGTTGAATGCAGAAGACTAGGATATGTTGATGATCTGACAAGACGAACTCATGAAAGATGTTATGATGAAAGAATACTAGAATGATGTATGGGATATAGTTCTTAAACCAGAAGGAAAGAGTATTGTATCCTCCAAATGGATATACAAAATAGATCATGCAGCTGACGAAAGTATCGAGAAGTATAAAGTAAGA
>LPNX011126457.1:84300-112917 GCA_001517045.1 Pseudotsuga menziesii | reverse complement strand
CTCCGTAAAGACCTAAATCCCGTAATTCTGAAAGGAAGGATCATGTTGATGTTTTGATGATGTTGATGTTTTTATGATGATGATGATGTTTCTGATCAAAAGATCAGATGTTCCTGATGATGATGATGTTCTCTGATCGAAAGATCAGAAGTTGCTGATGATGATGATGTTCTCTGATTGAAAGATTAGAATATGATGATGATGTTCTCTGATCAAAAGAACAGAATATGATGATGATGATGTTTCTCTGATAGAAAGATTAGAAGTTGTTGATGATGATGTTCTCTGATCGAAAGATCAGAATATGATGATGATGATGTTTTCTGATCGGAAGATCAGAAGTTGCTTATGATTATGATGTTGTTGATGATGATGATGTTTTCTGATCGAAAGATCAGAATGCAATGATGATGATGATGTTTCTAATCGAAATATCAGAATGTGATGATGATGATGTCGTATTATCAAAGTATGATGATGATGACGTACTGATCAAAAGATCAGAATATGATGATGAGTTGATGTTAGAGTATGGTGATGTTCGGTTGATGATGGTTCTGATTGAAAGATCAGAGCCTGATGATAATGATGAGTTTGATTGAAAGATCAGAGTATGATGATGATGTTATTGCTGATCGAAAGGCCAAAGTGCTGAAGAATATGTTGTTGATCTAAAGGTCAAAGTGTTGAAGATGATGTTGCTAATCGAAAGGTCAAAGTGTTGAAGTTGATGTTGTTGATCGAAAGGTCAAAGTGTTGAAGATGTTGTTGCTGATTGAAGAGTCAAGATGCTGCTGATCGAAGCGGTCAAAGTATGCATGATGCTGAAGACTAAAGATTGAAGATGAAGGCTACATGATGTTGAAAATATTCCAATGATTTATAGATGTATCACCCTGATGATGTTGATGATGTCCTCTATCTCTCTCCTATTATTGTTGTTGTTGATGTTGTTATAGAATACCCTTCTCGTTAAGGGGGAGTGTTGAAATATTGTAACTTTGAAGAATATTCTATATGTATTACTTTGTACCCCGATGCTCCTAATCAAAAGAACTAATAAGATTCATGAGGCAGTCCCCTCTAATTGTAAAGGTGGATCATTAGCACCCCAGTGTGGTCACTTGAGCCTACATGTGTAACTCGAGCCTACATGATTAACTCAAGCCTACATGACAGATGAGTTAACTTAAGTGAATGGATGAATATAAATAGAGGTGTAGTGCTCCTCATTTGGAACACACACTCTCACTTGTGTAGCGCATTAGTGGAGAAGAGAAGTAGCTAGAGAAGGAGGAGGATCAGGCTTTGATCTCCTTGCTGGTTTTATCTTTTATCTTTTATCTTTTTGGGGAATCTATATTGAGGAAGCTTTTGCTGGGTTTTTCCCTTTAGGGTTTTCCCAAGATAAATCTTTGTGTTCATTTTGTATGGTTGTGCTTGTCTATCTTTCAGTGATCCTGTTTATATGCTTTTGTTATGAAAATGAAATGAAGTATTGATGTCTTAGCTAAGCATATGAAAATTAACACCCTAGATCTAAGCAAGACCACCTTGGTCCCCCCGGTATCCCTATACTCTGGCTTCTTCAGCCTTCTCATCTTCAGTAGCCTCTATAGCATCTATGTATACTAAAACAGCTCTGGCTACCCACCTCAAAAGGCGTATCCAGACAGGTGGAACTCCAACCAAAAACTCATGCATGACAGCTGGGATGTGCTCTATCTGCAAGGTGGATACTCTCTAGGTAAGCCTGGCCAGTTTCCCCTCCAGAACCCTAATAAGCCCCTGGTCTTCGCCTAAGATAGGATGCATAAACATATGCGGATGCCCCTCAGGGCGGACTGGTCCAATATCTGCATTTTGACATGTTTATAGGATTAGAACTCTTATACATATGTATATATATTTATATTTAAAATTCATAAAAAAATTAAAAAACTTGAAAATTAAAAATTACCTAGCTCTCCCCATGCTCCTCCTAGAGGGAGGACAAGGTCTGGGGCACTGCGGAAATCCATCCCAGCATATGGAAACTACTCCAATGTTGGTAACTGTCGCTCCCACCAAAATTAGAAGTCATCATCGTATACACTCTACACTAAGCCACCTCCTCCTTGGCGGAGGAAGATATCTCCCCATCTGCTCATCCTAGGATGACAAGGAGATCGGACCGGTAGGGGTATTGCAGGGCTCAATCCTAGCACTCTCGAAGAAGAAGGCAACTAGTATGCTTGAATACCCAAATTTTTTCCTCCTTCCTCTCTTGCAGTCACAGAGTTGCTTTCTCAAAATCGAGACAACTCCTGAACACCAATCATATAAAGCCCCCTACATGCAATCCACTACCAACCTCATTTGGTTCTGTGTAGCGAGATGAAGAGAAGATGATCCCAAAACTCTCACTATGGTACTTGTTAGTACCTAAAAAGGAAGATCGCATATATGTGCAATAGGGATGCAACTCCCTCTCTTTTGGGTACCTGGTGTGCAGTATATATCAATTGAGTTTTGGACACTTAGAGGATCACTGCCTCTGCCGGTTCCCTCTAATTTGACTGGAGCTCCCCGTCATGATAGATCAGTGATGAAGTAAATATCCTCTGATGTAACCTCCAAGGATTCACCTTGAAGGTCAAACATGCCTAAATCATGGTCCCAGTAGTTTATCATGAACTCTAGCAGGCGGACATTGGCCCACATAGGTGATGTGAAAAAGAATTTCAACAACCCACTTGAACATAAAACATTCACAGTGGGGGAATCTTGGAGTGCTTCTTGACCCATATCCTCATGCTCACACTCCCTCCATTCAAGTACCATCTTCACACCTAGCAAAACAATCATTGTGAACCTTTAGTGTCATATAAAAATTCAAAATTTTGACTCTATATATCTTTTCTCCCCTTCACGTAGCATACGCGACTGTCTAGTTAGACATGTCACATACTGTACATGACTATCCTTCAGAGAAACCCTCGTACAGAATGCGTGTACATGAGTTTCAATATAGCGAACCTGCATACACATCGTGCCTTTCTTTAGGGCGCTCAAAAATATAAAATTTGGACTCAATTTTGAAATTTGCTAGGATCAAATTGAAGAGCTCGAGGTGTAGTTTTACCTGACACTTGCGGAATTGGATTTCGTCCACTGGATTGTCCACACCGATCAAATGAAGGTAGAGGTAAAAACTTGCTTCTTATGGCTAAAAATCAAAATGGTGAGTTTTATTTAGTTTTTTGAACTATGTATAGAAATTATATTTCTTAAGTGGATTTTTTGCCTATAGTTCATATTTTATCAAACTAATCCCATCTCTTTTTGCCTTGTAACAGGTTTTTCATCATTCTAAAGTGTTTTTTGCTCATCTACGATGGTTTTATGTCATTCCACATGCATTTTTGCATCTATATTGATTCCATTTTAAATTTAGTAATCAACATTTTAACCACGGACTATGGTATTTTAAAACCATTAGCTCCTTATCTTTACCATCGTTCTTTCATGGATAGGGCCTTCCTCTCATGAGTATCCATTTAGAACCTATGATTTCTTTCGATACTCATGCTGCAGTTGTGTTAGGTATAGGGGGATCCTTTTAGCTAATTTTCACGCCAAATGGAGCCTCATTTTGGTCTCTTTTTACAAGCTATCCCTTTATAGGACTCCCCACCCTTATGGAGTTTCTTTAGGCCCAGGTCTAACTCCTTAAAATAGACTTGACTGCTGAGGTATCTTGTCCGTTCAAACTCATTAAGAATATGTGAATGGGCATCCACATTGGTGGTATTTATCTCTTTCTCAGACCATGTAGAATAACACGAGAAAGGATCACTCTCTTTTCTACAAAATTGAAAAGAGTATTCTCAGGTATAGGTTTATCACTTTTCCGGACCTGAGGGGCTAAATTAACGAAAAAGGAACTCCCGGTATGAGCTTAGTTTTCTCTTTTTCATGCTCTGGACCTAAACATGAAAAATATTCTGAGTGTACTTTATGTCTTTGTCATGCTCGTTAAACACTAAATAACAAAGCATCGAGTTTATTGTTGTAAGCCCCATTTCTCATACTCAAATGGATCTTTCTGAGTGATCTTGCTTTCCTTCACACTCCTAAAACTCAAGCTATATGCTGCCCTCGAAGGAGTGTTGGGTAGGCGGTAATTTAACCTTTTTTAGACCTCCCTGACTAAGTACGAAAAAGGTTCACCTTTTCTTCTACAGAAGTTAAGAGAGTTCTTTTGTGGTATGTTTTATACTTTTTCGGCCTTAGGAGACTAAATTGGATGAAAAAGGACCCCCCTGGAGTCTTCTTTGGAGTTTTAAAACTCTCTAAATGTGAAAACACCAACTAAGCATGTACTAGTTCAAGCTCATTAAATCCACGAATCAATGACACTATCAAGCAGTATTCCCTCTTCTCTTCAAGCTTGTTAAAAAATGAAGAGAGATCCGAGTTGACTTTCCTGGACTCGTTAAAATTTAATAGGGAAGGTAAGGAATAATTTTTCTCTTGGTTTTCAGTTAGTGGCAGCATGTCATCCTTGAACATAGGACTCTCTGTCTTTTTTCGATACCTATGTCTTAGTGTTCACTTTCAGTTCAGCTTTTACTTCGAGTTTATTACTCCTCCTCTTGTCAGTTTTACCTGGGGAATCTGATCATGTATCCTACATGAAAAATAAGTCTAGTTGTTCTATCTATAAAGTTAAAATATTCCTTAGGTCATCTTTGTGTCATGCTCACTATTCAAGGACTTAACTCAATGTTTGATCTATATCCTGATCCCATCATTGTCATATTTGTTATCACTTGTATCTCCCTTCCTTTACCCAGTTCCTAGTCACTCTTGTGATCCGTTGGAGGATCTATTGCCTTCCTTATCACAATATGGTTCCGCATTAGTACTTCCTGATGACAAAGACCTATATTTTTTACGATCGTACCTCGGAATTCACTTTCATCATTAGTGAATTCCTTTGCTTCAGTTGTCGATTATCACCTATTGATTGACAATCTGTTGAATCTGCTCCATGTTCGACTTCAACCTACATCTATTCACATGGCTTGGATTGTACTTGTTCTTTGGGATTGTTTATGAAGACCTTAGTTCCCTGTTTATGGACTAAGTTGTGCAAGATTATGTTCTACCTATGTACACAGCTTCCAGATCTTTGAAGACTCATCATTATTGTATATTGTGGCTTCGGTCCACCTTTGTAATATACGTGGTCTTGTACCCATACTATATGATGTACTCAAACATTGTAAAGGAGCTAGTGTTCCAGTATATTGAACATAGTATCCTCAGATATGACTTTCTATATGACATTATTATGTATTTGTTTCAGGTACTACCTCTGCTCCATTGGATTTCTAAGTTCTCCAAAGATTGAGATTATAATGTATTTCATCCATCACTTCCCTCTGACCTCACACATTAGGGGGCATCTGTTATCAACCCAAATGGCACTTCTCCGTCCAAGTACTAACACTTCATATGTTGGCACACAAAAGGACATTTATGGATTGAAGGTTTCCTAAACACTATAGATGGGCATGACATGAGATGCATTCACTATCCACCTAGCTATCCATTTTTACCTTTTTACATGTTGACTGTTGTATGCAACTCTTTCCATAGCAACTTGTGTACATACGCGACTATCTCCATAGCATATCACGTACTGTATGTGAGTATTGTCATTACAACCCGCGTACAGATCTGTACATGGGTTTCCCTTATAGAAACGCGCGTGTCATACGTGGGTTTCCAGTATCAATACTCATGTACGCCTCCATTAGACATTAAAAATAATATAACACGATTAATAGAGATTTGCTAAGCCCTAATCATTAACTATCTTAACTGTCTCAACCTTCGAAACTGCTCTATTTCCCTAAGTATAAATAGAGGCCTTGGGGAGGGAATTAATCAATCATACTTGGAGAGCAAAGTTATGCTGGTGGTATATCTTCAGAAGTCTTTGGAGCAGTAGAACTCAGAATCCTTTGGTTGCAGAGGAGTCCTTGTTTTAGGCATTGGGTTGTCCACTTATCTCATTCACTATTGTTAATAAAGAGAATCCTTCTTCCAACTTTGTGTTGAGTCTCTTTCATGTATCATGGTTTGATGAATATTTATGATTAAGCACTCTATATATTGTTTATCTAACTTGTCATATATACATGTATAATATTGTACTTGGAGGATTTTCTCTTTGCAGGTGAAGGAGGTGCATCCCTGAAAGCTTTGGAGAGGATCAGAGTGGGAGAAGACAAAGCTTGGATCAACCGTTGTTAATCGGGTGAGTCCATCATATCTTCCTATTTCCTTTCTATACTTTAAAGCTGATTGTCTGCAAGTTTTAAGAGTACGTTGGTAACCCCAGACCCTCGGTTATAAGGGTGTTTATTCCTGAACAACAACACGTGGGTTGCAATGGAAATAGTCTCATATGACATGCGGGTTGCAATGCAAATAGATGTGTATGACACGCGGGTTGCAATGCAAATAGTTGTGTATGGCACATGGGTTTCAATGCAAATAGTCGCGTATGACACATGAGTTGCAATGCAAATAGTCACGTGTGCAACCCTAATCTCCAAATGAAAATATATTTATTTGGTCAGGAGTTTATGTATCAATGGTCATGCACATCATTTTGGCTACTTCAATCCCATTTTTCTATTTGTGTTCTGACATATTGGATGTCAGTACTCAAATGGAGAAGTGCCATTTTGGTTGATAACAGTAAACACAAGAAGGAGCGAGATCCCATTCATAATATCCTCCAAATATAAAGAATATCATGGAGAAAAAGGATTAGGCTATCGTTATTTTGATCACTATTCCAGTTATCTCTATGATACAATTAGAAGGGTCAATTCCTTCTACATGTACTAGAGAGATATCAAAAATAGTGAACACCAGACAAAACAGTCGACCCTTCTAGGACCTTTGTAGATATAATGAGAATAGTGAATGCAAGATGCGGAGGCCAACCCTTCCTTACTAATAGAAATATCAAGAATAGCTAGTTGCCCCTTCATTTTATGATATAAATAATCAGAATTTTGATCCTACGATATGTTTTTCCACCCTTATGGTGTTGTCGATATATAGAGAATAGTGAACTCAAGAAGGAAGGGTTATCCCTTCATGTATTAAATAAACATCAAGTATAGTAAAAACAAGTGTTGGACACTCATTCTATTACAATAGAAATATAAATAATATGAAGCATAGGAAGGCTTGAACAACCCTTCCTATGATTAAAAAAAATTGAAGTATATTAAGCATAGGAAGGGTTGGTTGACCCTTCTTTATTTATATATATGTTGAGAATAGCGTACACTGGAAAGAACGTTTGTTCATTCTTGTATTATGGAAATATAAATAAAAGTGAACCACACAAGTGTCAGTAGTCCCTTCCATTAAGATAGAAATAAAAACAATATTGAACATGGGATGTGTAGGTAGACCCATCTTATATTTTAGATATATTGGCTACAACTTCCAGTGCCAAGAATTGGTCAGCCACTCCTTCCAGCACCAATGTATATATAACAAGAATTGTGAACACAAGAAATACAAATATATATGAATGTTATTGAACAGAGGAAGGTTTAGGTAACTTTTCATTAACTGTAAATATATCGATAAAAGTGTACACTAGAAGGAGTGTCTCTCCATTCCTATATTATGGAAATATGAAGAACATTGAACAAGACAAGTGTGCCTACCCATTTTTTATGATAGAAATAAAAAGAATATTTAACATACAATGTGTATGTAGACCTTTCCTATATTGTATATGTATAAACGTGAATAGAAGAAGGGTCGGTTTCCCCTTCCTATACGATTGAAATATGAAGACTATTACACATATGACGGGTGATTGATGCACCCTTACTATATTGTATATGTATAAACGTGAATAGAAGAAGGGTCGGTTTCCCCTTCCTATACGATTGAAATATGAATAATATTACACATATGACGGGTGACTGATGCACCCTTACTATATTGTATATGTATTGAGAATGGTGCACATAGGAAGGAATGTTTGTTGCTTCATGTATTGTAAAATTATCAAGATTAGTGAATACACAAAGAGTTTGACACGCTTTCCTTTATAATAGAAATATAATGAATATTGAATCTTAAGGATTCAGCAATGGCGTGGAGGTAGTTGGACGTAGGGAGTTGGCACATAAAAATAACACCTAAGGGAACCATAAAACTAACTCCAATATATACCAATAGTAATGCTAGCTAGAAACACTAGCAGGCAAGGAGGGTGCATTCATCAAACCTTTGGAAAAAGAGAGAGAGGTCCAGCTGCTGGCACACTCAAAAAATGAATGGTTAGGAAAGGGGCACATGTTGGCAAGGAATATCTCTGCGGAGACAACAATAGGAAATGAAATTAAACACTACAAATAAAATAAATGAAAATTCCACCATGCAATTTGTAGGAATATTGTGCATGGCAAATCGTGGCAAAGAGAAACTCCCTCCACATAGACATGAGAGGTTGGAGAGAGCACGTATTTGGCAAGTGAACAACCAAGGAACCCTCATGGCATGAGAAGGTCAATAGACATTAAGAGAGGGAAAAGGTTGGAGCCAAAAAAAACGTACACCAAATAGAAAAGGGATTACACATGAACAAAAAATAAAAATAACTCCTAGGTGTAGGGAAAGCTAGGGAATAGCTGACTTTCAATCTAGAGCACTCACAAATGTGAAGCACGGTGTTGGATGGAAGCGATAATGGAAATATGTCATGGAGGAGAGAAGGATACCCTAATATCAAATGCAACAGGAAAATCAAATATGGATTGTCTAAGGCTCAAGGACAAGAGGTTAGCCAGGAATTTGATTTGTGAATATTTCAAAGTTCATGATGTTCATCCTTTTCATCAGTATGGAGCCACTGACGATAATGTCATTAAAATCTATAAAATTGATCCAAATCATTTCCATCAACTATGTAGTGTTTTATGCTCCAATAAGCAAGCAAAATCTCCTAGAAATAAGAGAAAGAAAGAAGAAGAGGATAATGGTACCAAATTACCAAAGAATGCTAAGAAAATATTGAACATATATATCAATGAAGAGGATATGGGTATGTCCATTGACTATGTCAAAGATAGTTCACAATTTGCTTGTCTATGTTGTTATCCTGGATATTTGTTCAACACACTAAAATCCATTGCATTTTTTGGTTCTGCAATCAACTGTGAACTTGTTATTATTGATCTGTGTAATTGTGTTACTACATGGACAAAAGAAGATATGATTTTGTTGTTTTACTACTTAGAATCAAATGAAATGGGTACTTGTATTTTTTTAGTTGATATGGAAAACTCCTGTATGGTTTTTACCAAGAGGGTTTATAGAGATTTTTTAAAGGACTTATTTATAGGATTCTCGGTTATGTAGTATTGGAGAATTGGATTGAATGAGAATAATTTGTCTACTTTTCAAATGGATATGGGTTGGAATAATGAGAACCTACCAATGATTGATTTACCTATGTCCAAGGTTCCTAATGATATTTCAAGAAGCTATTTTTTTTCAAAAGAAGGGGCACAGGATTTCTGGGATCACATGGTTTCCATATTGGTCTCTTCTCGAGGTATAGTTATTTTGTTGTATGTAGGAGGTAGAGTTCTTCATTCATTGATTAGCTCACGATATAGAATAATTATTTCTATTGTGGAGACAGTACATCAAGAGTTGTTTATAAACAGTTTCTATCATGAATTGGTCTATGTAAAGCAAGGTATTTGTATTAACGTTTTCAAATGTCTTATTTCATTGTATTTTACTTTTCAATCGGTTATGTTCAATAACTTCTTCAAATTCCTTTTCTACTAAATATTTAAATAAACAGGAAACTTATATTTCGTCCAATAATATTATAATATCTAATGATGACATTGAATGTGATGGAGAATCCACAAAGAAATACTAGATCGGTGGACAAGATAGACAACATGTACAAGATATACAAGATGGGTCTAAAAATCAAGAAGCTGATAATTTATTTTTCAAAGATCATGGTTAAATCATGTAAATTATGAACAAGGATAGTGACCTTGAATACTTGAAAAAAGTTATCAAAATGCATACATGCAAATTTCTAGGTCAAGACGATTAGATTTTTTATGAACATGTTGATCATCCACAATGATAATAGGGATAGATGATGTTTGTGGATATTAGCCAACCAAGCACATTAGAGATGGGGGCCTCAGATAATAATGATCCAGGGGGGACTTTGTGGCAAAACATGTGTTACAGCTGATTTTTCCACACATGGTGGATCACACATTTATGGTCTTCCCTATCCCTCTGCAGACTCTTTGGAACCCATGGACCAATTTTGTACCTTTCATGTTTCCAAGATCATCCTTAAAAACATGCATTATTTTTGATACGCGACTTTTAAACCTATTCTCGCTTATATACGCAGATATGACCCTTAAACCCGCGTACATCAGGATGTGTGCAAAAGGCCAAATAGTTTTGGAGTTTTCCTTTATATGGAGCTGACTCACTTGTCTCTTGGCCTTCCATATGCCTTGAGATCACTCATATCCGACCTTCAATTACCCCATTGAGGCACTATATAAGGAACCCTTTGAATACATTGAAAAGGGAGAGGAATTGAAGAGCAAGAAAACTATAGTCCATTGTTTCTGGAGCTTATACTTGAGTCTACATCCCTTTGTCCCTTGGAGCACTTTGTGTTCTTCCCAAGCTTTCCTTTGCTTGTGAGCTTGCTATCAAGAGATGGAGGATTGAAGTGGTGGAGGCCTAGGTGGAGGACTCAGTGTCTTCGGTTCACAGATGTGCCGACAGAGGTTGTCATTCTTATAATCTCTGATTTATATTAATAGAAATATATTTTCCTGTCCAATAATGTGTATTTAAATTAATATTGAATCCATGGATGCTTTTAAATGCTTATATGTTGTTGATTATATATGCTAGAGTAGGTCTAACACAATTATATAGCATGCTTGTCTTGTTTACTGATTGTTGAGAGAGCAAATTGCTAACACAAGCGAGATTGGAAAAGCTCAATGGGGATCTACATCAACCATCCGGAATAAGGTATGTTTCGAGATCCTTTAGTGTTACACGTTTATTTCTCTTGCATATTGGGAAGAGATTGATTTCTGTGGTTACTCTATCTGTTGTGGTACCCCAAGCCATAGGAAGTTTTCTCTGTAACAGAATTGGTGACCATACTGGGGAGTTCCTAGTCATTTCCTTTGGGGGTTTTAACGGCATTCAAGGTTCTTGAATTCCTCTAATTCCTCTGTTTCTGAGTCGGGTCTAGGGGCATGTTTTCCTAGTAGTGTCTGATAGGAGTAAATTTTGTCTCAGCTTGTCTGTTTTCCTACTTTTTTATCTCTTTTTCTTCTTGTACGTGAGTTTTGTCTTCACAGTCGCGTGTACACACGGTTTGTCCTAGAATAGTTGTGTATATACTCATATTTTTTGCACACAGTCGTGTATGCTCTGAGTTTTACCTTTTTGGGGAAGATTAAGTGTTGTTGGGTGAGTTTGGATGATTGTTGAGTCTTCTTGGATGCTTCTGGAGTTTGTATACACCTTTTTTTCTGAACAGAGACGCTTTTTAGTTTAAAATTTTTTTAAATGTTCTTGTCATTCCATTTTCTATTTTTTTGTTTTGGGATTAGTGCATTAGGTCTCTTTTACCTTAGTGCTTTGCTTGGGTGTTGTCTGATAGTGCTTGCAGAGTCTGGGGGCTGTAGAGTGATACTTTTTCTTTTTATCTCATTTTAATTCAAAAAATACAAAAACATTTACTTTTTGCATTGTTGCATTTTGCATTTTGCATGGTACTTGCATTAGGTTTGCTTGGAGAGTATTAGTTAGATTTTCATATAGGAATGATTACATATTCATTTGAAGGAAAATTTTGCACTTCACGTAGTAGCATACCCCATTTTTCATTTGACACTGTGCATTTGCATTGATTGTTAGGTGTGCATTTTACTTCTCGTTGCGTCATAACATCATTAGTTGCACGACCATTTTCCCTTTTGAGTAATAAGCCAATTAAAATCAATGCATAATAAAATAAATTACACTCTTTTCTTTTATAGGGTGCACCAACAAGATTAGGTTTTAGGGTCTTGGAATAGTTCATTGTGAGTAAATTCTCCAAGACCACTAAACGAAACATTTATGTGTCTGTCTAGGTGAGATTGTGAAATTCCTTTATATAATTAGTGTTTCTCATGATCCTCCTATTACAAGGGAGTTAAGCACAAGGCAGTGTGAGCGGTTATCGATTGGGATGAACCCTGGTCATAACTGAGTAGCACCAGAGATATTTCCAGGATTGTATTCATATCTGGGGGCTCTTTCGAGAGTTTCGGGCTTTGCTACCCTGCCCATATGGTCAATCCATCCTGCGACTGTCCGCATAAGCATTGATTATATTGAGGTGACCTTAGTTTCCATACCTAAATTATTGAGGGGGTACTTCGCAGAGGCTATTCTGCAGGTGTCCGGGCCAGGTAGAGGTCAGACAGCACAGTCGCTATATGCATTGAAGCTAAGGGCCACTATAATTGGTTACGAACCTCTGCTTGTTGCGTATGGAAGTCTCAAGCCTCTCCTAGGAGAGACATACCTGCTTCATTCAGGAGCTCACATATCCTACCCTTATTTGCTTTTGATTTGGCTTTACATTTTGTAGGTGTATGCTCTGTGCATGTTAATTTTCCTAGGGTTTGCGTAATTAGATCAAGTCTTTTTCATTTTTGAGTCATTGTGGATTCGAGAACAGCACTTCGTCATTCTCATCGTTTAGTAGGACTTCTGCCTTCCACATCTCCTCCTCCTCTGGGAGAGAGAAACAGATAGTCCAGGAGGACTACTTCTCACTTTGATTTACACACGATGGGAGATCATGAGGATGAGATTCTTGAGATATCTTCTCCACCTCACGAGGTTGGGGATGCATATTCTACTCCCGTATATGATCCTTCATTGGAAATACCTTCACATTCTGGTTGTGATCCCTCATTCACAGGTCGACGGTATTGGTTTCGAGGCAACGAGACTCGTCATGAACCCACAAGCACTAGTCACAATTGTTATGGCATGCCTAATATCCCTGCACCCGATTCAACACATCATGCCGAGTCAGAAATTGAACCTAGCACTATGCCTGGGGGCACTCCTATTTCTTTCCATGTGGAGAGATTTGGTAGCACTAGTCACATTGCAGCTTCCATCCCAGTGGTGGAAGCTACCTCACATGTCCGTCCTAGACCTAGTGTTAGTACTCATATGCGGGTACCAGAACCAAGACGAGTGACCATACAGAACACCACTTACATCCCTTCACATGCCCCTTCATCCTTGAACCCTACTCCTTCGAATGCATTTTTGACAACCCTTCCTCCCCTTCATTCACGTGGTCATTCGGGCCAGAATATCGCTACTAGCCACATTCATACTGCGATTGCTCCCACAGTAGGATCTCAGGGTCAAGTACCTCCCGTTGTCTCAGGAGGTCATATTCCTATTTCTGGATCATCTAATGTTCCATCACAAGGAGTTACCCACATCATTAACTATGGAGCTTCTCATGGACACTCTTATGGACCGCTATATGGACAAAACTATCAACCCTATGGGTACGGGTATCAACAACCTGCTTACTCTTCCAACTATGGCTTTGTAGCACCGCATAGTCAAGATACACCACATCATAATGCTTCCATGCAGCCCTATACAGGTCAAATTGGAGGAGGATATTATGGACAAAGCCATGGTATTTATATCAATCAGCCTTACATGAACCAGAACTATCAGGAAGCGTGGCATAGACCGGCTCAACCTAGGCTCCCTTTCCTCGCAACATTGAACTTACCTAAATTATTGAGACTTATGAATGATCCAGTATCTCATGACCCAGCTTGGCTAGCTGTCCCTAACAAGCTTCCTTCAAACATTCCCAAAGTCAAGGGTAAAGTTGGAGAATATCCTAGTGAGCATGTCACTACTTTTCACCTTTGGTGCTCTTCCAATTCCTTACACGATGATTCAATCTGTTTGAGGCTGTTTTAACACACCCTCACCGGGCCTGCATGGAAATGGTATATATAGTTACCAAGGGGGGCATTCATTTTATTTGATGACCTTCCCATGACTTTCCTCAATCACTTTCAGCTACCTGTGCGTTACGACGTTGGTACAAAATTCTTGTCGACATTTCGACAAGACAAAGCCACACATATCTTGGATCATATTCAAGAGTGGCATAGACAGAAGTAGTTGATTAAGGCCTTTATACCACCAGAATTTCTCCTTGAGTGGTTCCTCAAGTCATTGTTACCTTACATCGCGAAGGATGTTTCTATATCCGGAGTCCAAAATGAGGAACAAGCAATATTTAGGGCATAAGAGTTGGATTTGATCTACGCTCAATCCATAATTTTGTATGAGATTATACCTAATGCTCCGCGATCTAGTTTCGATCCCAAGATCAAGCCTGGACCACATGTCAATGGCATTGTCGGTTGTACAAGTGCCAAACCTGTGGATTCGGTAGTGAAACAAGTAAGCCAATTTTCTATTAATCAATCCGCGATGGGACAAGCCACGGCTTTGTCTCAACCCACCCAAACGGCGAGTGCACTTTTCATGCAATCGTCGGACCAAAAGGGCAACTAGTAGCACGGAAGGAATAAGAAAAAGGGTAAAAATAATCGTAAGGGTGGGAACAAGAACAAAAATGCTAATTATAATGACAAGAACGCTCATAATGCTGGGGAGGACAAGTAGTCTAAACGTAAGGTAAAGTTTCCTTGCAAGTTGTGTAAGGAGGACCACCTCATTCACTTGTCCCCTCATATGGAAGATGCCTCGAGATTCATAACACAGGGCCCCGGTGTGCTAACTAATCCTTTACCCCATAATCAAAATATGAAATCGAGGGCCATTGATCCTCATTGTACATTGAGTGGAGATAAAAATCTGTCGGAAGCCAATACTGGGTATGGTTGCATCAACATGATATGTGCTACTAAGGTTCTGACTCGTGCGAAGGATTATGGTTCATCACAACCGGACCTCGGAAAAGAACCCACTCCACCCAAGAGCCCTTTGTGTATTGAAAACCCTATGGATAAACCTGAAGTTGCACCTCGCATTCATAAGGGAGTCCTAAAGCATTCCGGGCACAATCCTAATGCTCAAGCTACCCAGAACTATTCCGTTGTCAAGGATTTGGGCCAAACTCCTTGTGCGATGTCCGTGCTTAAAGTACATCAGAGTTGCCCTCCGTAAAGGAAAGCCTTGCTTTCTGCTCTTGGGGTTAATGATTATAACTCTTCTTCCATTATCAAATTTGAAACCATGGGACTGCAACCTCGCTTGCCTTACTATGTGTCTCTTTTGATTCATGTAGAGTATCTTAATATGACCATCAAACACACTGTGATTGATGAAGGCGTTGTTGCTTCCATGATGTCTTTGTCATGTTGGAAGGGTTTGGGTTCTCCCGAGTTGTCTCAATCCGCTACCATGCTGACTACATTTGATGGTAGATCATTTTGGCCGCATGGGATTTTTCCTTCTCTTAAGGTCCAATTGGGAGGGAAGACCGTCGCAATTGAGGTCGAGGTGGTTGATGCGCCCCTTGACTACAATCTTTTGTTGGGCCAGAATTGGATGTATAGTATGAAAGTCGTAGCCTCTTCTCTCTTTCGAGTAGTTTGCTTTCCATATAATGGGAAGATCATTATTATTGATCAGACATCATTCTGTAATCTGAGTGTTAGTGCTCATCGGGAGCTTCTATCCCGATTATCTATCATTCTCAGCCAAAAACTGGGAGTGTGGGTGTGGGTATGTATCCGTCTCTCATGGGAACCTTTAGCTGTCCTGTGCCTGTTCTTATGATTGGATCTAGTTTTAGTGGGGCTTCATCCTCATTGAATTTGGTGTCTTTTCACACTACCCATATGGAAGATCCTTGGATTCTTCCTTCACCGAGTCCTTCGAATGGACCTATCGAAATGGATGTGCCATTTCCTGTAACAATGATAGCATATCAAGAGAATCTTGATTGTGTTGCAGAGCCTAGTCCTTCATCTTTGCGGACAAAGGAGGAAGACCCGTATGTGCTGCCTACATGGGTAGTTGAGTCCTCTCACACACATGATTGCCTCGATGATGTTTTTCCATCGGATGAAGCCATTATTGAGGCCATGTCTGGGGTTGAGCCACCTTGGGAAGAGCTACATAATTGATCATATTTTCTTCCCGAGCTTGACTATATGGAGCGTGAAGAATTTAGGGATATTCTTAGCAAGAATATTGGTAGTCTCATGGTTCCATTGAGCCCTCCTGGTTTAGATGGTTGATGGGAACATGGAAAATTTATCACCTACTATTCCTACCAATATTTCTCATGATCCTGGCAAAGTCAAGAACATCTACATTGGGGTGGATTGTTCCCCTGATGATATCAAGGAGTATATCGAGCTATTTAAAGAGTTTCATGACATATTTGCTTGGTCATACAAATAAATGCCAAGTATTGACCCTCGTATTGTCAAACATGAGATTAATACCTATCCGAATGCGAAGTCGGTTTGACAACGTTTGTGTGCGATGAATCCTAGAAAAGCACCCGCTATTAGGGCTGAGATAGAGAAGCTATTAAAAGCCAGTTTTATCTATCCCATTCCCTTGACAAAGTAGGTTTCAAATCTCATTCCGGTTGATAAGAAGCAGGGAGCGATCTGTATATGCACTAATTTCCGTCATTTAAATCGTGCTTGTCCTAAGGATAATTTTCCCACACCATTTATTAATCAAATTTTGGATGAGTGTGCGGGAAGTGAGGTATTCTCCTTCATGGATGGTTTTTTCGGATATAATCAGATTCAGATCAAACCCGAAGATCAACATAAAACTACATTTATTTGTCCTTGGGGTACTTTTGCATATCGGAAGATGCCTTTCAATCTTAAAAATGCCGGAGCTACATTTCAGCGGGCTATGACCTTAATTTTTCATGATCTCAAGATGATTATCGAAGTGTATTTGGATGATCTTGCTGCTCATTCTCATCTGAGAGTGCGGCATCCATACCATTTGAGATTAGTATTCGAAAGATGCCACCATTACCAAGTTAGGTTAAATCCTCATAAGTGCATCTTTTGCGTAACTGTTGGTCGCTTGCTAGGGTTCATTGTATCCAAGGAGGGTATAAGAGTCGATCCCTTAAAGTTCGAGGCAATACTTCAATTGTCTCCCCTGCATAATATTAGACATCTTCAGTGTTTGCAAGGCATGGAAAATTTCTTGCGGATATTTGTGGTAAATTTTGCCAATTTGACTAAAGGCTTTATGTGTCTTTTAAATAAGGACACTACTTTTTTTCTGGGATGAGCGAGCCCAAGAGTCCTTTGATGCTCTTAAGCAAGCCTTAGCATCACCCCCTGTACTTAGTCCACCTGAATATAGCGACGATTTTTTGATTTATGTGGCCACGTCCATGGAAACGTTTGGTATGGTTTTGGTTCAGGAGGATGAGGAGCTCCATGAGCATGTCATATATTATTTGAGCAGAAACCTTGTTGATGCGGAAATTCGTTATTCCCATGTGGAGAAAATTTCTTTAGCCACTGTTCATGCAGTTCAGAGATTAACACATTACATTCTCCTTCGCCAGACCTTAGTGGTAGCTCATGCCAATCCATTTCAGTTCTTCCTCACTAGAAGGATGATTGGGGGAAAATACAATAAGTGGATTGTTATTTTGCAAGAGTTCGATCTTGAATTTGTTTCAGCGAAATCAAAGAAATCATTGATCTTTGTGGAGCTCATATTTGATTTTCCAAGTGTGGAGGAGGAGGAGGTTTATGAGGATATGTTTGTCGATGAGCATATTTTCCTTATCTTAACTTTGGACCCATGGTATAGGGATATCATCATATATTTGCAAACGTTGAAGGTCCCTACTCACCTTTCACGGGATGAGCGACGACGATTACATCATGTAGCTAAGAACTACCTTATAGTGGATAACACTTTGTACCGCCATGGGGTAGATTCCATTTTACATCATTGTTTAACCCATGATGAGGCTGAGGTTGTGCTGAATGATTGCCATGGAGGGGTGTGTGGTGGTCATTTATCTAGGCTTTCTACAGTCCAAAAAATCTTGAGAGCGGGATATTTTTGGTCATCGATCTTCAAAGATTGTGTCAATGCAGTCAAGAAGTGTCACCCATGCCAGGTGTTTGCATGCAATATGCACTCGCATCCTGCCCCGTTACATCCTATTATCACCGTCGGTCCCTTCACCAAGTCGGGGCTTGACTTCATGGATTGCAATCCAGCTTCGGCTGGGGGACATCATCACATTATAGTGGCCGTCGATTATTTCAAAAAATGGGCAAAGGCTATGCCCACGATTAAATTCGATGGTGAGACAGCCGCGCATTTTGTTTTCAACCAAATTATTACTCGGTTCGGCATTCCAAAAGAGCTTGTCACTGACCATTGTAGGCACTTTCAGAATAAAATGATGGAAGAGTTGGCTTCAAAGTTAGGGTATAAATAGGAGCACTCCTCTTCTTATTACCCTCAAGAAAATGGACAGGTTGAAGCAGTGAATAAATCACTTAAGTCTATTATCCAATGAACCATCGCACAAAGCAAGACAAATTGGCATATCATGTTATATCCTACTTTGTGGGCCTATAGAACCACGGTTAAGACTGCCACTGGTTTCTCTCCATATCAGCTCGTACATGGGGTGGAGTATGTTTTGTTGGTTGAATGCGAAATCCCTTCGTTGAAGCTAGCTATAGAGCTTTTACCAAACACTTCTGCATTGGAGGAACATTTGGTCCACTTATAGCAGCTTGATGAGCAGCGTCGAGATGCTTTAGTGGCTCTAGAAGTAAATAAGCATCGCGTTAAGGTCCAATATGATAAGTCTGTCCTTTCGAGGAAGTTTAGTGAAGGTGATTTGGTCCTTTTGTGGGATCAAGCGAAAGAACCCTTGGGGGCAGGGAAGTTTAATCCCATGTGGCATGGTCCTTACATAGTAAAATGTGTACTAGATAAGGGCGCCTATGAGCTGGTGGATTATGAAGGGACAGCCTTGGCAGAGACTAGAAATGGGCTCTATCTTAAAAAATACTATGCATAACCTTCAGCCAGGGCTGATTGTTGTATATTATTGTACATTTTTTGAATTGCATAGTTAGGTTTTCTTATGGTGATGGGGTTTGTTGATTAGCTTTCTATTGAGGCCTAGAAATTCGTAGGCAACAATAGTTTTTGGTGCTAGAAGGAGGTCCACCAGTGCATGGCTGGCCGGGGAAATCCATTTCCTCGAAATAACTCCACCAGTGATAGTTTTGAAAGCAGTTTATTTCCTGATCCAAATACTGAAGAGAATAAAGAACATTTGTTTGCTGTGGACAACCAAGTAGTAAATGATTTGAGAAGACACACGTGGGCTTATGTAAAGAGTATTGGAGGATTACTGATTATCCCTGATTTACCCCAAAGAGAATACAGGAAGAAATACCGTCCCATCTTGGAAGATTCAGTGTTGGTTGGATATTTGAAAGAGTTAGTAGAAGTAGTTTTACAGGAAGTTGTTCATCCTTTGAATCAAGTAGGCCCAAATACACCTTATTGTTCTCCTATGCGGACTCATGTTCCCTCACCTCCTCACTCTCCACCCAGACTCATGGCAGGTGTAAATGAAAACCAACTACCTAACCCACCAAATCCACCACCGACTTGGAAAGCCAGATCACCCTTGAACCTAACACCTCCGTTGCATGACTTACCTCAAGCTTTCGAGAAGTTGTTGCCTAAGTTTGATCCAAATGAGAAGCTTGTATTAGATGACCATTTGCAAAGTTTCTATTTGGCAATAGAAGGATTAAGGGTCGGGCAACACGAAGATGTAGTTTGTAGACTTTTTTCACACACCCTTAAAGGAGCAGCAACATCATGGTATTTTGGTTTGCCTGCAAACTCTATCCCATATTGGGATACCTTTGAAAGGATGTTCAAAAGTAAGTATGCAGCCCAAAAGATGCATGCAACACTAATGAAAGGTTTAGGCACTTTAAAAAAAGAAAGGAAAGAAAAGGTACACAGTTTCACTCAAAGATTTTCTTCTTACCTCAAGAATTTCTCTGCAACTGATAAGCCCTCTAATAAAGTTTTGATTGAGTATTATACCTCAGCTTTAGGTCTTGACTTGGCTATGTTCGCAAAAGCTCAAGTTAATCCTACATTGCTAGAGACATATGAAGAAGCAGAAAGAGTAGAGGCTGAAAAGGAAAGTATAGAAGATTATCCTGAGCAATCTAGAGAAAAAACTTCCGGGAAAAGAGCCTTATTGTTGTCTAAACCTAAAGAGGAGTAATCACATGATTTTGAAGGAATGTTAAAGATGATGCAAAATATTTCCAACAGAATAATAGATTTGGAGAAGGAAAAAGAAGCTCAGAAAGATTATAAGCCTTATTACAAAAAAAGAGAAGATAACAACCAATTCAAGACCCCTCCGCACAGTTCAGCACCAATGAATCTAACAGAGGTAGGGATGGATAATTTTTGCACTTTTCACCAGTAGCCCCATTCTGAAAAGAATTGTCCTCAATGGATAAATTCAATGACATTGGTTATGAATCAGCTGTTGGATTCCAAATTAACCGAGGATAATGATGAAGGAGGGAAAGACAACAATAAATCAACAGAAAAATAGGAGGATGAGGCCATGGTTTTATGGGACTGTGTATCATTGTTTGATGCTGAGGAATAAAAGGATCTAAGGCATGAAGAAATCTTGGAAACAAATGTAACGACGAGGAGCCAGGGGTTGATTAAGGAAAACAGTCTTATGCTCCCAAAAATTAGGAGACTTCAAAAGAATGTTAAGAAATTTCAAAAAAACTCCTCAGCTAATAAAATTCCAGAATTTACCATCACCAGTCAAAATCCTAGATAGATCGACATGCCTATTACGCCCAATGAAGAAAAGATAAATAATGTTAAACCGAATCTCACAGAACATAAGATGGATTATGACATTGTGGAGGATATCAAAAAGGTAAGGGCGAACATATCCTTATTTGAGATGTGCAATGTGCCACAGCAGAAAGAAAAGCTATTGAAAGCACTTGAAATATCAGAGGAGAAGCTTCCCACTGACAATCAGCCCCAAGAAGAAGAAATTGGTGAAGCAAGTATGGGAGGTAAGCCTAAATGCAAGACTCCACCTTTTCTCCTTACTTTTGAAATTTTCAACCACAACGTGCATAACTGCCTAGTAGACTCGGGGGCATCAGTCAACGTTATGCCACTATTAGTCTACAAAAGGATAAATGGGCAACCTAAACCTTCTACCTGGAGGGTCATTCAGTTGGATAGAATGAATGTGAAGGTAATTGGGGAAATGGAGGATGTTCTCATTCACTTATCTTCTAATGATAAGGTGTGTCAATTCATTGACATCGTGGTGGCTGACATACCGGAAGCTTATGGACTTGTTTTGAGCAGAGATTGGTCGACAAAGCTTAGTGGATATTTTTCCTCGGATTGGTCACATCTATGGCTACCTTATAAAGGAAGCCCAAATCAAATTAAAGTTTTAAGGGAGCCACACATGAAACATAATGTTACTCAGTTCGAAGAAAAAAATGAACCAGTGAATTTTGTTTTGGGAAATTACTTTATTGAACTAGAACCGGGAAATTATCAAGCAGAAGAAGCCAACGATACGTCAAACGCTCAGCCTGATCTCCTTCGATTCTCACAAGCTGATGAAATCGATTGTAAAATAGTAGACTTAACTGTAGATGTAGGTATTAATTCATGCACAATAGCGGTTAGCGATTTTTGGACGCTTTTCTTTGATGGTTCTAAAACTTTAGAGGGGTCAGGAACCGGCTGTGTTCTGATTGATCCTAAGAAAAATAAACATTTCCTTTCATGTAGGTTAGAGTTTGAATGTACCAATAACACAACTGAATATGAAGCATTAGTTCAAGGACTAAGAAAAGCAACTGAATTAAAGGCAAAAAATCTGAAAGTGTTTGGAGATTCTGAAATAATTGTAAAACAAATTCGAAATCAAATACATTGCATTTCTCCTCATTTAAACTCTTATCAAAATGAAGTATGGGATTTGCTTAAATGTTTCAGTGCATTTAACATTGTATCGATTCCTAGACTTAAGAATGCAGCAGCTAACTTGTTGGCCACCTCAGCTACAAGGCTTGTGCCCTCTAATAATCGGTGCTCTATTGAATTGCTTTTCAGGCCTTCAGTTCCAGATATGATTACCAATCTACGAGTCCTTGATGATAATCATCAAATCATAGAATGCTTGACAAATGACGAGACCTTCAAAGGGGCGATTATTGATGATGAAGAACATCAAGCCGAGCTAAAATTCGATAATTTTATTCCTAAAGGAGTCAGGACTTTGGAGTGAATGTTTGATTTGAACGAGAAATTTAGAAGGATAGTGAATGTGAAGACTCATAGCTCGTCTCAACAGTTCGAGTTGATTAATTTGGGGACTAAAATTGAGACTAAATATGTGAATTTGGGAAAGTGTTGCTCCCCAGGTGAAAGGAATAAGTTCATCAGTTTGTTCAAACAATACAAAGATGTTTTCGTCTGGACGTATGAAGATCTGAAGACATATGACACCAATATTATTCAACACGTTATCCCCATCAAATCTGGAATCAAACCTTATCAGCAGCCTTTAAGGAAAATGCATCCAAAATTAGAGCTGTTGATTCAGAATGAAGTTAAGAAGTTATTGGATGCTAGAATTATCTTCAAGGTTAGACACTCAGAATGCGTTTCAAATTTGGTACCAGTAAGGAAGAAATCCGAAGAAATTAGACTATGTGTGGATTTTAGAAACTTAAATCGCGTTTCGGATAAAGATAATTATCTTGTCCCACCCATGGAATAGATATTGCAAATGGTTTCGGGTTCTGAATTATTCTCTTTATTAGATGGATTCTCAGGCTACAATCAAGTGTTAGTAGCTGAAGAAGACAGACTTAAAACTACATTCAGAACCAGATGGGGAACTTTTGCTTACAGAAGGATTCCCTTTGGACTCATAAATGCTAGAGCTACTTTCCATAGGGCTATGGACATAGCCTTTCGCGGTCTGATTGGCCACAGTGCTGTAGTATACCTCGATGACATTACGATATTTTCAAAGAAAAGGGAGGAACACGCATTTCATTTGAAACAGATTTTTGAACGCTGCCAAAAATATGGTATCTCACTAAACCCCAAGAAGTGCGTGTTTGCCATTACTGAAGGTAAGTTATTGGGTCATGTGGTTTCTAAGAAGGGGATCTCCATGGACCCAGAGAGGATCAAATCTATCGAACAGATTCCCTTACCCCATAATAAAAAGGGCATGCAATCATTTATGGGGACAATAAATTTCGTGCGAAGGTTTGTGCCAGATTTCGCTCAGATTGTTAAACCTTTGCAAAAAATGGTAAAACAAAGTGTACAATTCAAGTGGACTGATGTAGAGCAGAATTCATTTAGTAAAATAAAGACAGTGGTTGCACACGCACCCTCCCTCAAGAGTCCGGATTTTGAAAAAGATTTTATTTTGTACACTTTCGCATCTGACGATTCACTAGCAGCGGTGCTTACCCAGAAGGAAGATGGGGGAGATGAGTTCCCCATATCATTTATGAGTACTTGTCTTTGAGGGGGACAAATTGAATTACCCAGTTGTGGATAAACAAGCTTATGTCATGTTCAAAGCGGTAAAACAATTTAGACCATACATACTTAATAACCGGACAAAGGTAATCGTTCCACACCCAGCTGTGAGGTCTCTTTTCATACAGAAGGAGTTAGGAGAAAGAAGAGGCAACTGGGTAATAGCTCTACAGGAGTATGACCTCGATTTAAAGCTAGCCTCCATAGTTAAAGGGCAGCGGTTGTGCAAACTAATGACTGAAAGTAAAGACAATGAAGAAAATAACTGGGAAAACGAAGCTGAGTTACATTTAACGGATGTATGTCCTCTATTCACAGCTCCAGACTCCTGGTATCGAGACCTTGTGCATTACCTTCAGGTGAGATTGTTACCAAAACACTGGAATTCTAAGCAAAGGAGAGAACTGTGCCTTAAATCAGCCTCATATCAGATTGTTGAAGGAATATTATTCAGAAAGAATTATGATGGAATTCTTCTTAGATGCTTAGAGAAAGAAGATGCGAAGAAGGTCATGATAGACCTACATGATGGGCCTACTGGAGGACATTTCTTCGGAGATACAACAACCCATAAAATTCTTAGAGATGGATATTAAAGGCCCACATTGTTCAAATATGCACATGCCCATGTCAGAAAGTGAGACATCTGTCAAAGGTGTGGTGGAAGACAAGTTAAAGTAGCGGGACCATTAAAGCTTGTGATGATAACAGAACCTTTTGAGCAGTGGGGGATGGACATTATTGGGGATATCAAGCCAAATTCTTCCTTGCAACACAAATATATTTTGACGGCAACCAATTACTTCACTCATTAGGTCAAAGCCATTCCGTTGTGTAAAGTGAATGAAGATGCGGTCATGGACTTCTTGCAAGATCATATTATGACCAGGTTTGGAGTTCCAATTACTTTAGTTTTTCATAATGATACTTATTTTTCCTCTATTAGATTAACTACATTTACTCATGAGAAAGGAATTAAGTTGCACTACTCTGCAAATTACTATCCACAAGGAAATGGCTTGGCAGAATCTACGAACAAGAATCTGATTAGAATTTAAAAAAAGACTGTGATAGAAAACCAGAGGAGTTGGCACTCAGCATTGCCAAATGCTCTTTGGGATGACAGGGTCACCCCCAAGACTTCATTAGGTGTGTCCTCGTATACCCTTGTTTATGGAAAAGAGGCCATTCTACTTCCCAATATCATTCTACCCTCCTCCATAATAGCTCAGGAATCAAGAGGATCAGATAATGAAGTTTTGCAGATGAGGATACATAATCTTTTGAAGGCAGAAGAATCTATATCCAAGGATAGAGAACGTTTTAAACAACAACAGGAGGTAGTGAAGAGGTGGTTTGATAAGCACAAAGCTAGAACAAAAGAATTTGAGGTGGGAGATTTGGTTCTCAAGTGGGATCACCCTCATGATGAGAAAGAAAAACACATGAAATTTCAACAGTTACGGGTAGGCCCTTTCCAGATTGCGGCAAAGCTTGGTCCCTCAACCTATAAGTTGCAAGATTTACAGGGATGGGAAGAGAACTTACCAGTGAATGGTTTAGTTCTTAAGCCTTATTTTTCTTGATTTGGTTTTATTTTGTTCCGTTTTGTATATAAATAATTGACTTGTTTTGCCACTTTGATTTGTTTCTTTTTCTTTTCTTTTTTTAGAGTATTTTCTCTTGATTCCAATAAAAAGAAGCAAGCTTTTGGTTGCATGGAGAGCATTAGAATTCTAGACTAACTAAAATCCTTGATTATAAGACTGTGTATTATGGTTTTATCTGATAGAATTTATTCTAGTTTAGCAGTTTTCCTAAATGGCTATGAACACATTGAAGTCCTGCTTGATCCCTGTAAAATAACTCAAGATTAAAAGGTCTGGAATACTATTTCGAGGCTCCATTGATCTCACACTTAAAAATGTCCTAGAGGGTGACAGCAAAAGACCCATGGAAAGGAAGCAAGGTAAACAGTATATTATATATAAATGATTCCATGCCAAGAATTGAAAGCCAAAAGGCTAATAAGAGTCAAAAATCCTAAGAAAGCAATATTATCAAACGAAGTACTTAATCATATGAGTGCAAAATGGCCAAAGTTGTTCTCTATCCGTGAGCTGAAAGTTAAATACATCTCTCACACAAAAGGACACTATGGCTAGAGGAGCCTGAATAAAAAATTCAGAAAGAAAGGCATGCAGGAGGACTCATATGAAAAGGACAAAAGTCCAAAAGCACAAAAAGTGCAAAATGGCATGGGAATGAGGAACAAATGAATATTTCTGTTTACCATGTGTTACAATCCTGTGGTGTCCAATCTGGAAGCTACCTCAAGACAGAGGTAATAAATGAAACTCATATTCCTAGCCTCAAAAGAGTTATCTTGACTTTGAAATCCTGGTTTCCATTTCCCTAATTGGACTATCATTATGATTAAAAGTACATACAGTTTCCATTTGGGAAATCCAGACATCTAGAAGAATTCAACATGTTGGTTTTATTGTCAGCAGTCTGTTACTTAAGGATGAAATTTTCCAGAGATCTAGGTTCACCAAGTAGTCGCCAATTGTTGCAGCTGCAACATTTCCCCCAAAAATTTTAAAATTTTGGACCCTCCTTTTAATATTATCTTGCCTGGGAGTGTTTAAGATTCCTGAACTCTGTTTTTCCTTTGTTACAAATTTGGATTTTCCTGAGTTTGATTTGAGTTCGATTGTTTACCACTTTCGGAGGTTGAATGATATAAAACTGCCAACATTTTTTATTTTTCGATGGTTTGGTTTTATCGCTGTCAGAGGTTGGTTGAAGATTGAGTCGGGGTTATTTGACCTCTATGATGCCGTTGTTTTGGAAATGAGACAAAAAAATTTGACCGCTGCACAACCTTAATATTTTCCGAACACTTAGCATTTTTTATGATTGTTTCCTGTCTAAATGATGTTCCTGATCGCTATCGAAAGTCTATTGATGAGTGATTCGGGGCACTAGTCCTCTTTCCAGCCCGCCATTTCGGAGGACAGATAATGAATTTTCTGACGGATAATTCTTAGTCTTGCTGTTTCCATGGCTTTACTACTTAAACCATTTGTTTTTTGATGATTTGTTTTCTCTATCGGAGCGTTTTTAATGTTTGATTGGAGGGTTAGTCTCTTGTGTCGACGACACAGTGGTTGCATTGAGCTCATTATCACCGGTGTTTAGTCATTGAAACTTTTGATCGCTGCAGTTTTCATTTGAAAGCGGAAGCCATAGTTCTTTTGTCTTTCGCAACGGCGTCTCCACAATGCACTAACTACCCGATGTTTATGTCGTTCCTTTCATCGATGAGGAGTTTTTCGCTCGATGCTTTAGTATTTAGTCTTTTCGATTCCGATAGACTTAATATTCTTGTAGAACTTGTTGTCTGTTGGAAGTCTACCGTTGCAGCTCCGGAGTGGACTAACCATCCGCCATATAACTTTTCCTTTCGCGGATGTGTGGTTCAACCTTTTGGCTTTGCGATGATATATTTTTGTTTTTATCGAAAGTATTTTGAACATTAAATTGGGGCCATAGTTCTTTACGCGGCCTCCATTGCAGAAGCCAATGAATGAACATTTCCAATGGATTAGTGCTTATCCTCACCGATCGTTGATGCTGTAGTTTTAGTGGAAAATAGTTCCAATCTCCGATACATCGACAACAGCATTTTATGCTTTTTTTTTCTTCGCCGACGATGTATTTGATCACGGAAGCCGCAGTCTGATGGTCTTTCGTCGTTGTGGCTCCTCAGTGAACTGATCATCCGATTGTTATAGTTTTTTTTGCCTGCCAAGGTGGATTATCTGCCAAATGATTAGTGTCTTTTGCTTCCGACTATAGGTAGGGTTTTCCCGCCGTGTTTTTGTTGTGTCGTTACTCTACTTTATGGGATGGCGGAGTTTTCCCATGAGTGTTGGTCGAGTCAAAGTTTATGTGATGAAGAGCGCAATTTGGGGGTTTTGGTGTACTGATGAGTGGTGGTTACTTTGTCTTTTCATGCTTTAAATTTGTTTATAGTTCATTTCATAGAATGCGTGTATTGATGCAATTCATGTTACTTTGTCAAACGCTAATTGATCTAATGACTGGTTATTCATGACAAGGTGATTGTTGTTATAGAGGAGACGTATCTAAAGGACAAAGCAGAAGGGAGCTAGCTGAAGAAAAGAAAAATGAAGAAGCAGAAATAGAGAAAATAAGAAGCAAGTCAGGTTCAAGCTCAACTGGATCTAGTAAGAGACCAACGGATTACTGAGCAAAATAAATAGAGGTAGAGGCCTAGGCTTGGAAAAGTTCGGCAGTTACCAAGATGGTCCCTTTTTCATAAAAATGCTCTTAAATCATAAATCTGAAATGTAACATTTGTATGAATCATGAGCACTCACACTGACAAAACTGTGAGATTAAAACGGTTGGGGGAGCCCAAAGGTCACCCGGCAGGGCAACCCAAAGGTTTTGCTATTTTTGTATAAATATAGGAAAGTTAGAGGGAATAAGGACTTTTTCCCAGTTAGATTTGTGAAGACATATTGTAAGAAGAACTATTTCCTTTTGCAATAGATAATTACAATTTTCCTATTGGAGAAAGCTTGGTGGAATGTTCAAATGTTGTGCTATGGATTTGTTGAAGAGGAACTATTTCATTTTCAGCTTTGTGTCCATTAACTATGAGATCGTTCTAACTCTTTGAACCTATGTTCTTGTATGAATGTTCTCTGGTTTATTTTATGAAAATTTCCACTATGAGTAATGAATGTTTTTCATAAG
>LPNX011126457.1:68948-84249 GCA_001517045.1 Pseudotsuga menziesii | reverse complement strand
CTTTAAATGTTCATGTGTTTTGAAAGAAGTATCAGCTATCTGTGATTTTTCATAATGCATGTACAAAATACATTACTCATCAATGAATGATAATCTTGCTCCTTAGGGATAGGTTAGGTAGTTAGTTTTAATTTCTTGTTGTGTGTGATTCAGATGCGAGAGAGTTTAAGACGAGAGGTAAGAACCTGTGCATCACATTGTGATTGCTCCTCGTATTCTCTATCAATTTGCATTCTTATATGGGAACTTGCATCTCATACTTAAATATAAAAACTAAAATATACACGATGGACCGGGACGCAACTGGTAAAACCTTTTATTTTTGTTACTTGACCTACGGTAGCCGGACCGCAAACCGGACAGATTCCCCATACCAAACAGTAACGGGCTAGTTGGAAACGTTTACTAGGGAGAATCCCTTGCTGTTGTTGCCTGCGAATTTCCAGCCCTCAACACTTTTGTTTCTTATGGCATATGTCGATGGAGTCTTCCGCTTACATAGGATTTGCTAATGGTGCTAGCCATCACACTCAAAACTCAGCTTCGGCTGCTTGGGTAATTTATACTCCTACGGGTGAAGTATTGTCTTTTGGAGGCGTATGTTTACGATCTTCTTCGAACAATGTTGTTGAATATAGTGTCCTTATCGAGTGATTGTGGGATGCCATTTCACATGGTGTTCTCTCTCTTGAGGTACATCTTGATTCACAGTTAATAGTTTCACAGCTTAATGGCTTGTATCATATTAGGGATCCAACATTATTACGAAGATTCTTACGTGTGAGATTGCTAGAACAACAATTTGAGAACATAACATACATACATGTTTCAAGAATTTTTAATCAAGTTGTTCACTCATATGCTAACTATGTGTTAGATTGGAATTTGTTTCATAGACCATAAGCATATCACAAACATACATTTTTACACATATGTAAATAAATAAAATCGATCATCATAAAAAAAATTCATTAAACATCCAAAATGTGATGTCATAATACATAAGTGTCATAATACAAAATTGGGGCTTATGAGCCACCAAAATATAATACACGGTAGTACAAAAAGAAATACTCTCAGGTCTTTAAGCCTGAGGAGGAGGAGGGGGAATTTGATCGTGGTAGCACACCATGGCTCAAGCTAGCCATCGAAATAATTGAACCCATGCCCATGGTACACCAACTACCTAGCGCTGCATGGCCTCAGGCAAGTCCTCAACTTGCACCATGGGTACCTTGTGTGTCAAGCGTACAAATTTTGTGTGGATGCTTTGGAGTGTCCGCTCTGCATCCACACCCATGATGTCGTCTCCCCTTCCCCTCCATCTATGATGAAGAAAACCATCAGGTCACCGTGGTCCAACATATGCATACACATGACAGATTGTCACTATGTGTCGTCACACCAAAACATGTCTTTTGAGTCAATATATCAAAAAACACAAAAAATTTAATAATTCAAAAAAACTTTAAAAGAGGGTTTGGGATTCGTTACCTATGTCGCCATATGCCACTCCTGGTGGTAGGGGCATGTCTGAATCTCCCCTAAAATCTATCCCTGCATAGGGGTAGTCACCGATGGCAATGATCTGCCACTGTCACCATGGAAAGAAGTCTGCCAGGTAGGGGTTAGCCACCCTACCTCCGCCCAGTCTGGGCATAACATTTTCCCAACATCGTTGGTCTGGATCTCGAACTCCGTGTGGAGGAATGTCCACTCTAGGGCTTAGCCCTGGTACATGCTCAAAGATGAACATGCTCAGTATGCTGTCAAAACTAAACTTTATCACCCTGCCCATCTTGCAATCATTGAGTTGCTGCTTCATGTTACTAAATAGTGTAGTGCTCCAGTCGTACACTGTGGGTCTCATACACTCCGCCGCATAGAACATCAATGGTCACAAGGCCTGGTGGAGTGAAGCTAGTCCGACTATCCTACCGAGTGTCAATAGTATGGCCTTCAATCCCAGCACCTGGATTGAGTTTGTCGGGATTTGACTCCCAACCTTTTCTGTGTCCAGAAAGCAATACACTGCAATGTACTCATCAATAGTCAGGCCACCGCCTGGCTCGCAAGATCGGAGATTTACCACCTCTCCTCGTCGGGATAATCCAGTGATAAAGTATATGTCCTCAATCTCTATACTGAGCGACATCCCGTCAATGTGAAAACACTCAGAGTCTGGATCCCAGTAATCCACTAGCATTTGCAAGAGTCTTGGTTTGGCCCTCAGGCTGCCAAGACACCAAAACATATACAAACCGCATGCATGTAGAGCTTGTTGGGCCATTAAGTCACCTTGAACAACCTCTTCTACATCACCATGTTCGCTCTCCCTCCATTCTAGAACCATCCTGCACATAAAACATGATTTTTTTATCATTATTTGCCTTTAAAATCCTTATTCGCGGCCGCATACGCGGCTATTTGCAAAATAGCCGCGTGTGTACGCAGTTTTGCGAGGTTTTTCCGCGTATGGCCAGCCTTATATGCAGAAAAAAAAACCTGATATCCACGTGGGCCAAAACGCCTACTTTAGATTGGCCTAGAAAATGAAATTGACCATGGAAACTTAAAAAATTTGCATGAAATGGGAAGAGGAGGACATGAGGAGTTACCTAAAACAAACGGTGTCGAATTTCGCCGGACAAGGCTCCCGAAATTCATGTTGGAATTTTTGAGCTCAAATGGGTAAAAATTTCAAATGATATGGAATTTTTTAATTTTTTACTATTTATAGAAATTTTTTGAAAGTTTTGAAAATTTTTACCCACTTTCTATAGTTTTTTACCGTTTCTGACCATTTTGGACTAATTTGATGATGTAGGAGTCCATTTTGAGCGCGATTTGACCGTGGTTTTGACCCATTCGTGCCGATTTCAAGTATTATGTCTAAACTGGCATATAGGTTAGGTTTCACATCCATTTGCACTTTGCATGACCTTATGACCGTTTCATTATAACCTTAGGTACGAGCACATTCTATCTTGTCACAGAACCTTATTGTTTCTTTTAGAAGTGACATGATGTGAATGGTAGAGCTTGACCATACATGGGTGCCCTAGTTAGCTCCTATTTTTCATTTGGTGCCCATGCCGACATTTTTCCTTTAGGGTGTGGGAGTCCTTTGTATAGTATCGCCATGACTTTGCGCAAGAGCCTCATACTCCTCTTGATCTTTTTGCTGGCCTTTTTCCCCAGGACTCCCTTATGTCAAGTTGTAATTGCATTATCATAAGTTTTGCTTTCCTTATTGAGCCTTATGTCAGCTTCCTTGACTTTGATTATCAGCCATATAGCCCAAGCTTGTCTCATGTCTAGCCAAGAAGAGCCATTTTACATATCTTTTGCAGCTTGATTCCCCATTTTTTACCAGGAGGGGACTTCCCCCCGAGTGTCGTTATCCTACACATATTTCCTTGCATTGAACATAGGTATGTTCCACTACTTAGAACTAGTTTGTTTTCCCTTTGACACTCGTCTCCTCCTAGTCTGTAACTATAAAGCACTTTTATTCTTTTTCAAGATTTTTAAAATATTTGAAAAAGTCCAAAAAAAAATCAAAAAACCAAAAATCCGGATGAGAAAAGATGTTATCTTTGGTAGCAGTTGAGTTGTGTCGCCTTCAAACAGAGCACTGTATATCACATCCATTGGTTGGGTTAATAGTTTGACTTTAGGAGTTGTACTCATTTCTCTGAGTTTATCTCCACCGACTTGTTAAGCTTCCAGCCCCTATGGAGCCTCTATCGATGCCTCCTGTGTCGCAGAGATGTCCTAGTTTTGTATATTGAGTCTATGCTGCCTACATTCAGTCACCATTCACCTTTATGCTCTTGTTTGAAGGAAGTTGAAACCCGATTCAACCATTCCTCAGTTCTCTTGACTTTGCATGTCGGCCATTCATGATACTGATACTAGTTTGTGCACATTATGATCGAGTCCTTCCACATTATACAGCTTTGCTGAGTACCTCGTGTTGGATGATGGGGGATTCCTTAATGCCCTCCTTCCAGCGGATTTCATCCCATCGACTTCAGATCATTTATTCTGGGATAGGAGTCTAGAGTCATTTTGAGTGCCTTGAGACTTGCAGTCATCAGTGGCAGGTTCTCTCGCCATCGACATTTTTTGGGAATACATCAATGTCCCCTGATCGATGGATTCTTTCAAGTGTTCAACCTCAACACATTTATTCACACTTGTTAGTTTTCACTCTAGTACCTTGATTCCCATTTTCATTATCGTTGGGTAATCTCGCGTCTGTTAACGGTATACATTAATGACCGGTAATCAGACGATGCACTACTATGTTCAACCTCGACACCTCTATTAACATAGTAGGACATGTACTCGTAGTAGGATTATGTAGAAGACCTTCCATATTGGTGGCATTTCATATATGCTACCTCCTTGATCGTGCGAGTGTTCATGAGATTTCAGCTCTCGTGACTTGATTCCAGTGTATGTTAGATATCTTCAGCCATTATGGAGATCTTAATCCATTGTATATCTTCAGCTTTCATGGAGATCATTATCCTTTGTATATCTTCATCATGGGGATTCTAAGCTATCTATATTGTATGTGGTGATGACCACACATGTCATATTTTGTATCAAGCCTATTCATGGCCATTGTACTCTTATGTATCCAGGACTACTGTATGTATTTGCAGTCATGTATAGAGTTTGGTTATTGTATTATACTATTGGATGGCTGGTTCTTCTTCAGTCCACTTTTGGGATGGACTTATAATGTATTTCGGCCATCGTATCACGCCTCTAACCTCACACATTAGGGAGCATCTGTTACAGCTAATTTTACCACACATGGTGGATCACACATTTATGGCCTCCCCTATCCCTCTGCAGACTCTTTGGACCCCATGGACCATTTTTGTACCTTTGATGCTTCCAAGATCATCCCTAAAAACATGCATTATTTTCCATACGCGACTTTTAAAACTATTCTTGTGTATATACGCGGATATGACCCTTAAACCCACGTACATCGGGATGTGTGCAAAAGGCCAAATATTTTTGGAGTTTTCCTTGATGTGGAGCTGAGTCACTTGTCTCTTGGCCTTCCATATGCCTTGAGATTTCTTGGATTCGACCTTCCATTACCACATTGAGGCACTATATAAGGAACCCTTTGGATACATTGAAAGGAGAGGAATTGAAAAGCAAGAAAAATATAGTCCATTGTTGCCGAAGCTTATACTTGAGTCTGCATCCCTTTGTCCCTTGGAGCACTTTGTGTTCTTCCCAAGCTTCCCTTTGCTTGTGAGCTTGCTATCAAGAGATGGAGGATTGAAGGGGTGGAGGCCCAGGTGGAGGACTCTGTTTCTCCAATTCGCAGACGTGCCAACAGAGGTTGTCATTCTTGTAATCTTTGATTTATATAAATAGAAATATCTTTTCCTGTCCAATAATGTGTATTTAAATGAATATTATTCGACACAAAAAGATATTTCTATTAATATAAATCAGAGATTACAAGAATGACAACCTCTGTCAGCATGTCTGTGAATCGGAGAAACTGAGTCCTCCACTTGGGCCTCCACCACTTCAATCCTCCATCTCTCGATAGCAAGCTCATAAGCAAAGGCAAGCTTGGGAAGAACACAAAGTGCTCCAAGGGACAAAGGGATGCAAACTCAAGTATAAGCTCCGTCAACAATGGACTAGAGTTTTCTTGCTCTTCAATTCCTCTCCTTTCAATGTATCCAAAGGGTTCCTTATATAGTGCCTCAATGGGGTAATGGAAGGTCGAATCCGAGCGATCTCAAGGAATATGGAAGGCCAAGAGACAAGTGACTCAGCTCCACATCAAGGAAAACTCCAAAAATATTTAGCCTTTTGCACACATCCCAATGTATACAGGTTTAAGGGTTATATCCACGTATATACATGAGAATAGGTTTAAAAGTCATGTATGGCAAATAATGCATGTTTTTAGGGATGATCTTGGAAACATCAAAGGTACAAAAATGGTCCATGGGATCCAAAGAGTCTGCAGAGGGACAGGGAAGGCCATAAATGTGTGATCCACCATGTGTGGTAAAATCAGTTGTAACAACATGGTAGCTCCATCATTGTTACTCACCACTCAAATGTTGGCCGGTTATTGACAGGTAAGAGACGATTATTTTCAACCCAATTTGGTGAAACAAATGTATTCCAGAATATATTATGATAAGAAATATTTACGTGCATGTCCCCATACAAAAATGTTGTTGATATTAGAAATGGAATGTTTTCTATTTTGCAAGAAAGCCATAGAAAATGCCTCCAATAGAGAAAAAAAGGGGAATAAAAAAAGTATTGATGGAGACAAAAAAAAAAGCAAGGTTTTAGTAAAATACATGAATCAATTGATATCAGAACCTTCATTGCCTCCTAGAGTGACAACCATTGAATGTAACCTATCATTGCCTCTTTCAAGAATGGGAAATATTAGATGTAACCTATGGAGATTTTAATCTGGCGGGGTTTTAGTAAATAACATGAATCAACTGATATCAGAACCTTCATTGCCTCCTAGAGTGACATCCATTAAATGTAACCTATCATTGCCTCTTTCAAGAGCGAGAAACATTAGATGTAACCTATGGAGATTTTAAATTATTTAATGTGTTTTCTATTTTTTTGTTGATGTTGGTATTTTCGTATGAATATATTGTATTATTAGTTTAGTGTGATGCTTTTATTAAATCATTTGAATATGAGAAATTTTGGGTGATGTTTGTATTAATCTTTGGAAGTTAAAATCTTCATTTACAATGGCATGTTTGTGATCATTAACTTGATGAACGAAGTGTTGGTGTTCTGGTTATATATATAGTCACGGTTTTTGTATGCAGTCTGGATATCACCGCAAAAGAAACTATTGGTCCTAGGAGTAGAGGGGTTGTTCTTTGGAATTCAGGTGTTATCCTGCATAAAATAATTTTCCAAACAACCTCATTTTGTCCATAATTGCTATCATTATTATGCGTGGATGTTCAGTCTTGATATTATCAATGCCGAAAGAGAACATTTTGACATTGCTCTGTGGTTTTCCTCACTTGACAACATGGAAATTAAAAAATTCCTCGATAGATTTGAATGGTTGAAGATTGAGGACTTTGTATTTTTGGGGGGTCAAGAGCAATGTAAACATAGTTCGATTTATAAATCCTCGATGTCTGAATATTATAATGTTGGTGAAGTACTGCACATATACAAAAATTTGTTCAAGGATGTACTTATCCAATATGGAGATATAATATATCAAAAATAGGACATGTTATTAATAGATGAAGGACAATATCATTAAGAAGATAATAGCAATGAAAACTGCCTGAAAATGGAAACTAGTTGGATATTTGATGGTTCACAAGAGAGAGAAATAACTATAAAAACAATTTTGTGTTCTTTGTTGAATAATCTCGGGCCTCGTTAAAAAATGGGGCATTGGTTAAAAACATTCAACTCCAGATGATCATCGGATTATACAGACAACAATTCATTTAGTGATTTGTATAATTTGACAACTTTAACAAATTGATGTAAACTTCTTTTGTATATTTATCTTGGACAGTTCTCATATTCTTTATGGACATTATTAGAAAGAACATGCTTGGAAAGGGAACAGTTTAGAGTAATATTAACACAAGATGATTGTTCTTGTATAGCTAGAGAAGGTTATCATGGTGATGGGAGTCCTTATGTATTTCTCAAACCTTTAACCAAAGTTAGTTTTGGGGCTATTCTTTCCTTTCATTAAAACCCTGGCTAAGATATCAATGACACATTCTTGTTAGATCAATTATGGCCTTACGTGTTGCACCTGAATGGTATGAGTAATATGAGGCTAATTGTAAAAAAATGGAATACACTCGAATGTCGTTTGTACTATGTTCAATTGTGTGATTATAATACTTGTAGAGTGTTAAGTTTGGTTTTCAAAAGTGCAAAATTGGAGCTTAAAAGTGCCAAAATCGGTTTTCAAAATCGCAAATTTAAGCATTGAAAGTGTTAAACGCACCCTTCCAAAAGCACAGAATCTAAAAGTGTCCAAACCAATTTCAAAGTGGTGATATCAAAAGAAAAAGTACACTTTTGGAACCTGGAATAGGCACTTTTGGAACCAGGTTTTGCACTTTAGAAACCTTGATTTTGGGGTTTAGAAGGGATTTTTTCACCAGTCTTCAAAGTGACTTGGACTGGAATATGTCCAAGTTTAATGAGATAGGCAATATACCTACTATTTAGGTGAAATCTAGGCAAGAGGAGAGAATTCTCGAGGTGGTTCCTACCATTGGTCCATGGTAGTCAAAAAACACAGAAAATGTTGAATTGTCACCATCCTTGCTTTCTCATTATTTTCCCTCTATGAAAATCATAAAGGACTTATACAACTCAATTTTCCCTATGTAGTCAATAGGGCCCAAAAATTGAACAAGGCATGAGGATCTAGGTGGGAATAGATGGATTGAATTGAGTGTACACTTGTAGGGGTGAGGGAATATTCCCCTTGTTTCCACATTTGTTAGTCCATCCATTGCTTCCTTTAGGATCCCCTTGTATTTATCTGAGAGTGGAGCCTTAGTTGATCATCCCATGGACATGGAGGTTGAAATTGATAATAATGCCCATGTAAGTCATGAAATTCCTAATGGGACATTATACTACAAAGGCCTTTCTATTGGCGATCCTCCATATTTTAAATTTATTGGTATATGTATTAGCATTCATGGAGATCAATGTTAAATCCTTGATCCCCAATAAATGTAATGATTGGGTTGGGATTGATTGAAGACTTTATCAACCATTTTTTCCACCCTAGCTCTATGTTCCACCTCCTCTTGTGTCTCATCTAGATACTTTCTTACATGCTTGTAAAGGCCATCAAATTGCAGGAAATATTGTAGACAATATCTAATTTGGGGAATTTCATGAACAATGTAACTCCACACCATGCTCTTGATGGTTTGCATCATAACTAAAAACATAAATTATTCCAAGGACTCTATGTACCATGTTCTCCAAGTATCCCTATATTTTACTAATTGTATTTCTTATTTCTTCTCCTCATGCCATTTTCTTTGGGCCTCTTCCAACTTTTTCTTGAACTTCTTTAAATCGTATTTTTTTTCTCATGTAGGTTTTTGGCATTAGTGACTTCCAACAATTTGTCTTGGTGTTTTATTCTCCACTCCTCAACTTCTTTTAGGAGTTTACCAATATTTTTTGTAGCTTGTCTTCTCATATCCCTTAAGTCAATGAACTAGAAGTAGTATCTTTAATCAACTTCTCTTGCATGACTTCAAATTTGAAACTGCATATTTTTTCATTTGCCTCACCCAATTGTGAGGAAAGGTATGTTGCCTTACCTTTCTTGACCTATAAGTCTACTATCACCTCCTTTGTGGTCTATCTCTTTACATTGAGGATAGAATTCTCACTTCTAACGAAATGTTACACTAGTTAATTGTTTATTTTCATCAACCATATGGTGGGTTAAAGGAAACAATGGGGTTTCTTAGTGTCCAGAGACTTGATCCTCATATCTTCTCCTTAAGGAGGGATATAGATTTAGTATTTGTCTTTCAATCTCTCCCAAGGAGGACAATGGTTTCTATAGGTGTTATTTATATATCTCTATGGCCTTCACTTTGGCATTCAAGAAGTGATATTGGGTAAGTACAATGTTGTACTTCTTGTTGGAAACTTCACTAGAATGAGCAACCCTCACATATTTGCTATATAACACACTACTAGAAAAAAAATTTCATTTGAATACTGTCCTCTAGAGGTAATTCAATTGTTTCAACTTTGACTTGAGTAACTCTCCAATCTTGGGAGGCCATTTCTAAATATGACTTTTTGGTTAAGGGATCTAGTGTGATTGTGGTGTATTGACCATTCTCATCATTATAAATCAAAACAATCTTTGGTTGTGCCATAGGATCAAAGGCTCCGAAGGTAACTAAAGCATCCTTGTTTTCCTTTCTTCTTTTATTTTTCCCCTCACTATCTTAAGGGGGTCATTGTGCTTCAAAGACCAAATGATGTTAAACCATGTTGGTTGTTGGACAATTGGGGAGGACTTGGCTTACTCAGTGAAATGTGGTCCCCTTTTCTCTGTATCAAGGGCTATTTGCATTGTTATTCTAATCTCTTCCATTTGCTTCTTTCCCACATCATTTTTTCAACCAACCTTTCTCTTCCTCTCACTCCATCCTTGTGGAAACTGGAATGATGATTCTCATAGTTTGATATGAAAATTTGACCTCTCCTAATTTTCAAGTATGCAACATAATGTAGGAGAAAGTGTTTCTCAATTTCTACCTCCCCATTTCGACATAAATGGAATTTCTCATAAATTCCATATCACTTTGAAAAATAGTGGTTGAAACCCTTTGGCATATTTTCTAGTTTTTCCCTCTAGCCAAGCATCCCTAGTGATGGGGGAGTTTATGCATCAACAATAGGTCCTTGCTTTCCTCACTTAGAGAGTTGCTTTGTTAGACTATTGACTCCTTTGGGATATTGATTTTTATGCTACATGGATGCTTCTTAATTGGTCAAAGTTTTGTTTTGGACATGGAAGAGACACAATTATGTTTCAATTTTGTTACATCAACACAATTTTTTCGTGGTTTAATGGAACTCTAATAAGAGTTAGCTTTCCCTTATATATTACTATTCAGGCTCAAAAGGTTCGAGTTGAGATGGAACACCTACAATGGCTTCTAGAGTAGTGGGTGGGCCTCCACAATACTATGATCAAAGAGTCACTTAACCCTTCTAGGGTTGACTCTACTAATTCACATAAAGGAGATAATAGGCCTCACCACTAGGCTTGTAGATAAGTTCGAGAGCATCATAAACATAGGAGCTGGTGTCCAACTCCACCACATAATGACACACACTTTCTTACTTTGAATTTAGCCATTCACGAGGGCCCCAAAACTCCTAAAGCCTCTTGACAATGAATAAAAACCTGTGTAACTTATCAATATAGATCCCCTTTCTATCAAAGTGTATCATGATTAACCTCCTCCAATCACTAACATGATTATTTTTTTATTAAAAATTTCCCTTCATCCTATTACTTTTATAATTAATATTCTAAATAATTTCTTACCTTTTGGCTTCCTTTCTTACCATCTAACTACAATTTGGCTTCCTTTCTTACCATCTAACTACAAAGCTTTTGGCTTCAACTAAGTCACAATTTTTCATTTTAACATCTCGTTTGTAAATTGACAATTCCACATGGTTTTAAGACTTATCATCCCATCCATTATTAATAAATTGGCTTTAAGTTACCCTCGATCAAAATTCATTCTCAATTGACATGATGAGTCGTGGATATTATGAAGTCAATTAAGTCTCTTGACATAGTGAGTCATGGATATTATGAAGTCAATTAAGTGTGCATTGAGCTATCACGCTCATAAAACTATATTATATATAGGGAATTCTTTCCATCGCTTATCACCAAATCAATTCAAATGTCTCTATTCAGTTCCCTTTCGAAATTTGATATTATTCAATTACCTTTTGAAATTTGATACTTTTCTGTTTGTTCCAACCGCACAACTCATCGGTTTGATATTTTTAGATACTTATCAATTTTTTTAAGCCATATTTATATTGAATGATATTCATGCTTGGCATTTTAATATAGAAATGAATGTGATTTGTAGTATTATATAAATTGACATTTTAATATAGAAATGAATTTGGCATTTTAATATAGAATTGAATGTGATTTGTAGTAGTATATAAATTGACATTTTAATATAGAAATGAATTTGATTTGTAGTAGTACATAAATTGACATTTTAATATAGATATGAATTTGATTTGTAGTAATATATAAATTTTAATAGATTTAATAAAATTGGTTTCAGTTAATTATGGTGATAATTATTATTATTAACATAAATCTAATTTAAACTAGGATCTATCAAGTATCGAGAGAAATCCAATTTTTTGAGGTGTATTTTTATAATTTTTTTATGGTAAATTTAAGAAATGTGATCATTCTCTTGCTTGATAGATCTGGGTTTAAGTTTTACTTTTTATTTTATAAGGCGACACAGATTTTTTATTACTTTTCGTAATTTTTTATTTTAAGAGCCAGCATGAATTTTTTTTAATACTTTTTAGTTTTGGTAACGTTACGTTACATTATGTTACCTTATGTTATAACATCTCCTCCATATTAAGATGTAGAGCACCGCGAGAATATTATTAATGATTATAAGTAAATATTAGATGTTTCTTACTAACATAATAATTAATTGATTTTTAGGTGAATATGCTTGAGTGTGAGATGTCTCTTGATAACACAATAATTAATTAATTACAAGATGAATATTCTTGATGTAATAGTACACTTTGTTATGGATCATTTTCATAATATTAACATTTTGTGTTCTCACATACTTTCCTTTCTTCTTATTAAAAAAATAAAATGCATCTACCCATTACACTTCTTGAAATTGTTTTTATGATATTAAAACCCTTTTATCTCACACAAATTGAGATTACTACTAACACAATGAGAAAACACTTATTTATAAATATTAGATTAAATTGATTTGAATTATTCTTGAGAGATAAGATGATTTTAGCCCATGCTATGGAGATATACCAAAATCAAACATCTTTGTTTATAAATCATTTTCATTTCTATCTTAGTACATTTTCTCATATAACTGGTTTTCTTTATGAAAGAATATATACTAGATATTTAGTATTTTTGATATATTTTGTAGAGCCATTTATCATACTTTTTGGATAACATCTTGTTATATGTGACAGGTTTTCTACAAAGAAAACAAACTCATTTTTAATACCTTATTGGATCAGACTCAAAACTAGATGGACAAATAGATACCAGGAGTGACTATATAGTGTTTTCTTGATAGTGTAGGTTATATCATATTTTGGTTTATATTTTGTGGTATTGTATATTGGGTTGGTGGATTTGTTTTTGGACTATATGATGATCCATTATTTGGACTATATGTTTTTTTTATGTATGTTTTATGACTAAATGGACATATACTTATTAATATAAAGTATATCTTTTTCAGTATTGGAATTTTTTTTCATTGTTTACTAATGACGTATAATTAGTGCTACAATTTTCATTGTTTACCAATAACGTATAATCAATGCTAGGTTCTTTGAATTATTTAATATTTTTGTTTGCATCATGAATATGTGAGTTAGTAAAAGTAATGAATTCTCTAACATCAAAAACTTACATCCAAATCTTTGAAGAAGGATACATAGATAGAGTTTTGGAAATCGTTCACATGATTAAATACATGATTAAATAAATTATATAAGATAATAAGTTTAAACTTTGTCATTAATTTTTGAGAAAATAAATTAATAAATTACAATAACGAAAGATGACAATGCAATGGTAGGATCCAAATCATGGACATGGCTTACTTAATAAATTGTGGTCCTCTTTGTTGTACATCAAGAGCTAGTTGTTGTTGTTGACTCTACTCTCAATCATTTGCTTATTTGTAACGTCATTCTCATAGCCAACCTCATTGTTTTTTTTAACAAGAGCGGTTATATTATAGAGGAGAGCTCAGTAAAGAAAATGCTGAACAGAGGGACACAATACAACAACCAACCAGAATCTCAACCAATGCCAGGCATATAGCCAAAAGCAAACTAAGGAGGGATGTCTATGGTTACAATCGAGTTAACAGAAAGCTCATTAAGGCCAATAGCTATGGATTTATTGGCCGCCGAGTCCGCCAAAACATTAAGATTTCTAAGAACATGGAAAAATTTAATCTTCCTAAACATGTTGGCCTTGGATCTGATTCTCTTAATCAGTCTTGCAATGTGCTCATTCTTGCCCCTACTTCCCCCATTCAGCTCCTGAATAATTATTCTGGAATCTCCAAAAACCATAACTTCTTCCGCGCCTATTACCTTAAGCTGATTAAGACCCTGTCAAAGCCCATAAGCCTCCGCCATATTATTGGAATCATAACCAATATTCCAGAAGTATTCTAATTCCTTATTTCCTCTAGGGTCAAAAATAACGCCACCTCCTCCCGCTCTTCCCGGATTCCCTTTGGAGGCTCCATCGAAGAAAAGTTTAAAAATTTTCCTCTCTTTTAGCCAATTCTCAAATTGTGAAGTGTCTAGCCTGATCTCCCAATCCTCCACCTTATTAGCCACCATATGATTTACAGTCTTGATGTCAAGACTATGCATCAATTTTTTTTCATTGACCGTCAAATTTTCTTTATTATTTGGGATTTTTGAAATTCTAACGATCTCCTTAAAAAGAGCATTTATTTTTATGGCTATCTTCCACGCTGGTTGGTGCTTGTCTTTAAAAATTATGTGATTTCTTTCAATCCAGAGACCCCAGCAAATGACTTTGGGGAGTTTCATACAGCAGGCCTTCAATCCTTTTTTATTAGTCAACTCTCCTTGATAAGAATTGCTCCAGCTAAGGAAACAGTCCTGAATGTTAACCGGTAACTTCATTCCAACTCCCCAGCTCTTTATCACATCCTTCCAAACTGATATAGCATAAGGACAATTTAAAAACAGGTGACTGATATTCTCGGATTCTTTTGCACAAAGGGGGCAGCGGAACGGCCCAGCAAATCCCTTTTTAACCAAATTCTCCCCCGTGAGAATTTTCTCATGTAGTAGTGTCCATATAAACAAATCAATCTTAGGTAACGTGCTGCAGTTCCATAAGTTATTCCATTTCTTTGGATTTTCTGGTACGTTATAACTGGCTGCAAAATGCTGGTAACCGGCAGAAACTGTGTAGTTGCCAGAGCCCCAACCACGCCTGTCCTTCTTGAATTTTGCCAGTGGAGCAAGCCCTGCCAAGTGAATTAACAGCCTGTTCCTGTCGTCCTCCAGCTCCACAGGGCACGCTGGAACAGCCCAGCCTCCCCATCGATTTGGGACGTCACTCTCCCAAGTGGAAATATCCCAAAGAGAAAATAGGCCCAGCGACTCCATCCAAGCTTGAAGACGTGGAGCCTGAGGTGGATTTTTAGATAGAATTACATCATTCCAAACGCTGATGGATTGCCCGTTGCCCGGAATCCAATAGAGCGACTCCCTGAATTGTGGCAACGCCTTCATGCATAATTTGTAGATCGCCGATCCATTGTTTACATGACTGTCTTCATCAATACATCTCAATCGCTGGCCTGGGAAGTATTTGCGTCTCAGCATAGTGCTACACCAGGACGGATTGGGAGCTAGCATACTCCAAAGAATCTTGGATCCC
>LPNX011126457.1:51879-68872 GCA_001517045.1 Pseudotsuga menziesii | reverse complement strand
TTGAGCTCTTAAATCTCTGATTTGGAGGCCACCCTCCTGTTTTGACATTTTGACAGTTTTCCAATTAACCAGTGCAAATTTTTTACTCCCGTTAGCTCCGCCTTGCCACAGAAAAGATCTAAACATACCTTCTATTTGAGAAATGGTTTTGACCGGAGCAAGAATCATAGAGCACTGGTATAGCAAATAACTATTCAACACTGCCTTGATTAGAATTACCTTACCAGCCAGATTTAACCAGGCTGTCCCCCATCCTGTGACTTTACTTTTAATTTTTTCCACGATAGGCTGCCAAGCTGAGCTATTGGTCTTGACTTTAAAAATAGGCACCCCTAAGTAGTTGAAAGACTCCCAGGAAACAACACCTTTCATATTGAGAGCCCGGGAGATTTCTAGCATTTCTCTGGGATTTACGTTCCAGCCATAGATTTGGCTCTTTCTTAAGTTGATTTTACTTCCAGAGGCGAGACAATAACAAGTAATTTCACTCTGGAAACGGTGAGCAATGATTTGACTGGCTCCTTCGAGTAAGATGGTATCATCCGCAAATTGCGCATGATTAATATCTTTAGTGCCTCTGGCCATTCTAATGCCTGGAAGGTCCTACTCCTGCCTGACATTTTCCAACTGATAGCTAAGGACAGAAGCCTGAATGGCATAAAGCAGGGGGGAGAGGGGGCACCCTTGCCTCAGGCCTCTCGAAGCTTGAAAGAAAGGGGCTGCTCTTCCGTTGATAAGCGGGTCTATCCATGGCTTACTGATACAGGCCTTGACCCAACTGATAAATTCTGGAGCGAAACCGTACCTCTGCATTACCTGGAATAAGAAAGTGTGGTTGACCCTGTCGAAAGCATTGGCTAAGTCAAGCTTTACCACCATTCCTTTTTCCCCATTCTTCAGGCTGGAATGAATAGCCTCTTGAACTAAGATGATATTATCCCAGATTTTTCTGCCTTTAACAAATCCTCCTTGATTCTCCGGAACAAGGTAAGGCAGAATATTTTTTAGTCTGTTGGCCATGATCTTGGTAATAATTTTATACCCTATGTTGCACAGGGAAATTGGCCGGAATCTATCAAATGACTTGGCATCCTTTTCTTTTGGGATGAGGGCCAAGAATGCAGAATTGGTGCTTCCTCCAATTCTACTGCACCTTTGAGATTTAGAGATCATTTTGAATAACTCATGTTTTACTATATCCCAGCATATTTTAATGAAGTTGACTGTGTAACCGTCTGGCCCCGGAGCTTGGTCTTCTTCCATAACTTCGACTGCCTGTTTGATTTCCTCCAGCGTGATGGGCTTAGTCAACAGGTTATTATCCTTTGTCTTCATTATTCTAGGGACTAGATTAAGGATATCGACGTCTTCATGGGTGGGCTGAGCCGTGAACAGATCTTGAAAGTGGCTAGTCGCTGCTATTTTTATGTCCTCAAATTTGTTAATCAGTTTGTCCTGAGTATGGATCTCATTGACGTAATTAAAATTCTTTCTGGCCATTGCATGTTTATGGAAATAGCTGGTATTCCGGTCACCATTTTTCAGCCATTTACACCTAGCTTTTTGCCTCCACCATTCAGACTCCTGCCAGCATGCATTATGGAGATCTGAGTGGAGCTTGGTCTCCAATTGAAGGTCGGTATAATCCACAGTGCCATCCTCAATTTTGGCTTGATGTAGATCCAACGCGTGGGCAGCAAGAAATTTGGCTTGGCCAGGAGGGATTAGCGACTTGGCCCAGTCTTTTAAAGCTTTCTTAAGACGTCTCAACTTCTCCTCCCAAACAAAGAAGGGGGACCCAGTGACCGGAGGGGCCCACGCCTTAGAGACAGTTTTGAGGAACTCCAGATGATTGGCCCACAGTGAGTTGAACCTGAACGGTATCGGGCCCAAATTCTTGGGGTTAATCATCTCTAGAAGGATAGGCCTGTGATCCGAGCCTCCGAAAGGCAAAATTTGAGAGGACAGGTTCAGCCCAAGTAGAAGGAAAGAATCCTGGATCAAGAAGTGGTCAAGTCTGGCAGCTATGTGCCCTGGCACAGTTCGTTTATTATTCCAGGTATATTTACCAGCAGAGGGCTTCACATCCATGAGATTCCAGTCCATAATGGTGTCATCCACCATTTCTCTGATAGGGTCTCTGACTAGAGAGCCCCCTCTCTTTTCATCTTGACTAAGGGTGACATTAAGGTCCCCAACCAGGATAATATTCCCCACCATATTTCTCCTTTCCTCACGAAGGAGATTCCAGCAGGTTTTTTTTTCAACATATGAATTTGGAGCATAAATATTAAAAATACTAACCAGGTTATTGGTATCTAATTGTCTCAGCTGAGTGAGGATCCAGAAGGGGTTATGCTTGATGTCAATAGCTTCAAACTTCTTATCATCCCACAGGGTGCCAATGCCTCCGGATGCGCCCCTTGAGCTTGATGCCGCTTTGCCTTTTTTTTTCCAGAATTTCAGACTTACTTGGAGGAAATGTCTTCCTCCATTTTAGTCTCCTGAATCAGCATGATGTCCGGTTGATGGATGGATATTAAATCTGTCATAGCTTCTTCTTTTGGCTTGCTACCGAGACCCCTGCAGTTCCAGGAGAGGACCTTCATTACTTACTTTTGGTGGACGTGGGCATCCCTTTCTGGGCATGCCCTTTCTGACGAGTATTTCTGGGATTCATCAGCATCTTTTCCAGGGTTATCTGAGACCCTAGCATCTTGTCCTTATAGGTAGCTTGATCCCTTACTTCTTTATTAGATTTCCTTCCCTTGGTTTTAGTTTTTCTAGGGGTAGACAGCTCGATTTTCCCTTCCTCCTCTTCTTCCTCTTCCGTTTCTGGTTCTGGCTCTTCCTCGGATTGCCCTATACTGTCTCCTACTTTTAGTATTGTTGCATCTTCATCTTGATCTTTCTTTTGGGGCTCTGATATGGCTTCTTTAGGTTCCTTGCTGTCTCCATTACTTGATTTCTCTTCAGGTTCATTAGTCTCGTCCCTTACTTCGATGATAACTTTTTTTTTGGGGATTGCTTGAGATCCTTCAAGGGGGGTAGTGGATCTAATCCCCTTATCCTTCTTTGGCTCCTCTACAGGTTGATTTTTGGATTTAGCCCTATTCACCTTCTGCTAGCCCTCCGGCCTGTTTTGTTGGAGCTCAGGCTTTTTGGGGCAGTTTCGAATGAAGTGCCCATATTCATGGCAGCCTCTGCATTTGAATGGGAGCTGTTCGTAGTCTAGCTTTTGGTAGTGATCCCAATTTCCTACTGTTAATTTGACGGCTTCTGGAAGTCCAGCTTCTAGATCCACTTCCACACAGATGCGAGCGCAGGAGTATTGGTCCTTGGGGATGGCCATGTCAATGTATTTTCCCAAGGCATTCCCAATGGCTCGGAGAGATTTGGTATTCCAGCAATGCATAGGGAGATTTGGTAGTTTGACCCAGACTGGGACAGCTTTGGGAATGTCCGCCTCAGGATCAAAATTCGGGGTCCATCCATTAAGGTACAGGCCCTGCGGCCCCATGAAATAAGGCCCGTTTCTAAAGATTAGATCTTTATCCTCCTTGGATTCGAAGTCGAAGAGGAAGTAACCCCTGCCGACGGAGTATGAAGCCACATTTTTTGAGATTAGTGGCCTCCAATTTTGTTGGATCCAGTTATCAGTTGTCTTTGGCGAGGGCCAAAGCCCCGTGAATTGACCGATCAGAGCTCGGTTTGCCAGAGAGAGGGCAACCCGGATGGTTTCTTCCGGAGGTAGGGCCACTTCTGGCACATCTTCGATTCTTTTGATGAATTTCGGGGGTTCCCCTTTACCAGATCTCGAGGATTGAGAGGCTATAAGCCGATTGAATGCATCTGATCGCTCAGTGGGCGGATCTCTATCCCCCTCTGACGCCATCTGCCTTCCACACCAGAAAACCAATCAGCACATGGCCTGCTTCCTTACTTCCTTCGAGGAGGGGCCCAATCCTGAGCCTGAGAGGCCCACGTAGACCTGGCAGCTTCCTCCAGACCAGCTACGACCAGAATAGCCTAGCTCACGTGCAGCCAAAACTACGGCCTCTCTGAACGCCCAAGGGTTGACTCGGCTCCTTCGTGGATCGTGGAGGAAAAAAATCAAGCTCGCGTGCTCTGCATCAAAATTGAAGTTATGTCCATATTGGACATTTGTTAATATCGTGTGATAGAAGAAATTTTGTTGAAGAGAATGGAACGAAAAAAAAATAGCCAACCTCATTGTACCTCTCACTATATCCTCTTGAAATAATGGTTCCCAATATTTGATAAACAAATTCGACATCTCCTTAATTTAAGAGTATGTTTCATAGTATTGCAGGAAATATTGCTTAGTGTCTACCTCCCAATTTCCACGTGATTGACATAACCTTTCCTCCCATGGCTCCTTTGGTTGTTCCTATCTTCTTGTTTTACATCTTAACCTCTATCTCTTGGTTCTTAGTTGTGCAATTCCATGTTATGCATGCCATGAAATTTTAAGCATCAAGTAGTTTTGCACTTTAATCTCCTCATTTATTAAAGTTTTATATGAGGTAATGCTGTTTTCTTTTTCATGTTTTCTCCATTTTCCCTTCCTATGGCATTCTAGTACATGACTTTTCAATTCCTTTTTATCATATGGGCACCTTTCTCTATATCTCATTATTCAAATTGTTTATGCACTATTGATTTTCTTCCTTTGCTTTAACTCATCTTGGTTGTTTTCCACGGAATTATGTCATTGTTCATGGCTTCCAATTTTTATATATATAAAATCAATTTTCTCAATGCCTCCAATTTTATTGGGTATACTAACGAGGAATATCTTCTAAAAGACGTTTTTACTCTTAAAGAACTTGTTATTTAGATGTTTTGTACTTGCTCGATCTCACTAAATTTGTTTATAAATACACTTACTCCTGTATTTCATAAATATTGAGATTATGAACCTTTGAAAAACCAAACCAAACCAACAATTATCAATTCCAAACCTCTATTTATACAATATTTTGAAGCCATAAAAATACCTTTGATCACTATGTAATCTTTTTCTCATACATGTATTTTATCTTAAAAATAAACTTTGATACTTAACATTAGACATAATTTTTATCCAAAACTTTTTTTTCAGGGACTCTGGAACCTTGACAAGCTTGGTAACCGAAACATAATAAACCACACTAAGGCTAGCTTGAATGTTTGCTAAAACATAATCAACGAAAATAAACCCCTACTTAAATGCTAGATAAAACATAATCAACAAAAATAAACCCCTACCACGATTGTACAAGGCCTTTAAAATTTTGTGAAACCATTATACAGATTTAAACCTAGAAATCCATCAATTTTAAAAACCATTACACAGATTTAAACTTGGACATCCTTGTCCATTGAGATAGCCATTAATCCTTACCATTGACTCCAAGCTTCAACCCTACCACTTATTATCGAAAACCTTACTCTCAAGTTCCCTCCATAAACTGTTAAAAAGTACAAAATTCCGAAGAGATAACCTCAATATGGACTTTCCTCTGTAATATGGAACTTTTTTTTGAAGGTAGGGTAGGATGTCAACTTTAATATGCTTACATGAATAACCTATCGACCCAACCATTTGCACCAATTGGACGACCAGGGCTCCATTTAAGCGGCTGGGCGTCGGATTGATGAAAATGGTCGAGTCGATAGGTTATTTCCATAATCATGTATGATGTCGGTCCGTCGTTATATTTATTTGAGTAATCTATGATAAGAAAAACAATCATGGAGTCCATATATCATCATGTTATTGGTACAACAATATTTTAATGATTCGTGTGGACACCACCGGTCCCAACAACTGTTTCAGGGCCAATTACCAATGAAAAAGCCTTTGAATTTTGTCTTTCTGTTGTAAGTCGAAACAAATTCCCATAAAGTAAAGCGCGTTCATCGATACCCATCAAAATTCCCGTGTCGAATATGTCATCAAATCACTTCAGGATTCGCATTATACCTAAAGAAGCAACTTGATAGTAGTTCTATCGTCGGCCATGGTAAGTGTGTCTGTCAATTGGGCTTTTAGATCTTAGTTTTTTGTGATATGAATGCCCTCTTTTTTCGAAATGAGCTGGCGGGTGTGAATTTTTTAGGTATTTTATCTCGTGGATTTGAATAGGGTTTTTTAAATAAAGTTTTCTCGAGTCACGAGTGTAAGAATAATCCAATGGAGGAATCTTCATATGTCCTTTAATAAGGGATTTTGGACTTCTCGCTGTTTCAATTTATGTTGTCCGTCCGGTAAACTGTAATCTCTTTGGACAATTTGGATATTTTTCTTATGATATCGTCCGAGAGTTCCTGAGGCTCTTCAGTGACGAGGGTTTGCATGAAGGGTGAGAAACATAATTTCAAGGGAAACGGTGCATCACGCTGAGATCATGCAGAATTACACCGTGCAAGTGATGAATTTATCTCCAAATGCAACAGAACAGCATGTCAGAGATTTCTTCTCCTACTCCGGAACGGTCGAAAGTGTTGAATTGGAGAGGTAGGCTGAAGTTTTGGGGGAATATTTTTTATTTTTTACTTTTTTCAGATCTGTGATTCTGTATTGATCAAGAAAGCCAGGAAGTATTGAATTAGAGAGGTAGGCTCAAGATTTTGGGGAATTGTTTTTTTCAAATCTTTATTGAGCAAGGTCGCCAGGACTTTCACCCGGTCCGTTTTGGCTGCTTTAAAGCATCAACATGTCTTAGGGCGTTTGAACCTGTGTCTGAGCTTTAAGTGTGCTTTGCTTTAACCATTTGACCACAACCTGCTTAACAAAATATATACTGCATGTTTGTTCTCTTGGCAGAGCTGGAGAGGAGGCTCAAGTTGCTTTTGTCACTTTCAAGGAGCCCTACGCTGTGGAAACTGCTGTTCTGTTGAGTGTGAGTTTGGCCTTTAATTGCAAGCTTTAGAAAGCACTATTCATGGATAGGGCACATCTATGCTTTTTTGTGGGTTTCTGTTTCTGTTGTTCTAAAATCTACTAGGGAATGTGATCTATCTAGAACATTTTGCATAGATATGGTGTTTGAATTTTACAACTTTGTTCTTTTGCATTCAGAATAAATATTGTTAGACTCTATGGTTGTTGTCACAGTGATGCGAACCATGTCTGAAGCTTATCCGGATTCTCCCGTGGCTATCGGTCTTTCTTGAGCAAATATTTCTAAATTTTCAACTATTGCACTGTGAGAAACGAGGCCCTCTAGAGCCCAGGTGGGGGTGGGCAATCTAGATGGTGCATAAGGTGTATTGAATATACTACAAACCCATCTAACCCTAGGTTTGAGATGCACCTCGAGGCTGCAAATCTTAAGGATGCATGTCTTGAATTCAAACAATTGCCAACATATTAAGTATTGGAATTTGAGATATAAAATCTCGAGCTTTGTGACCTCAAGGTGCATATCGTACAAGGGTTTGAATAGTTCTGTGATTGTTTAAACTGTTGTTCAAGAGAAGTGTTTGAAATAACTTTCGCATGTTTGCTGTCACATTCATCTGGGTATTGTATTTATTTAACGCAATGCATTTGCTTTGTACAGGGAGCAACCATAGTAGATCAGAGAGTGTGCATAGTCAGCTGGGGGGGGAGTGAGCAGTCTTTTGACCTTTGGAATAGTCCATCATGGAGGCTTGAACATGAGTTTGAGGAGGACCCTGAGGTAAGCCCTCTTACGTTTAAGCACTTTTTGGGTTGTCTTTTGGGGGATAGATGGAGTAATATCATCGTGATGACGAATTATGCTAGACAGGTACGGTAGAAATATGCAAAAAACATTGAATTGTTGGATAATCTGGTATTTTTGGAGAAACGATTAACATGGGTTATGAATGATAACACAGGCTAGTTATTTTGTGCGGACTCCCGGTGAGGCAGTAACCACGGCCCAGGAAGTAGTTACTTCAATGCTATCCAAAGGGTATGTTCTGGGCAAAGATGCATTGAGCAAGGCAAAATCCTTTGACGAAACTCATCAAGTCACGGCGAGTGCTGCTGCCAAGGTGGCATCTTTTGGCAAGAGAATCGGTATCAATGATAGAATCAGTGCTGGTGCAGAAGCTGTTAGAGCAATGGAAAACAGATATCATGTCACGGAGAAGACCAAATCAGTGTTGGCAGTAGCTGAGCAAACCGTCAGCAGTGCAGGAACAGCAGTTGTCAATAGCAGGTACTTTTCTGCAGGAGCCCAATGGGTTTCTGGAGTTCTCAGCAAAGCTGCCCAAGCTGCTGCTGATTTGGGCACTAAAGGCACAACATAGGCACAAAGTATTTGGCAATAAAGGCTTCTCACCAGCAAGATCGATATTATGTGATAATGCAGTATAATATGTACTTATATGCACGATTGTATCTATTGTTTACCTAGTAGGGTGCGCTTAGAGTACCATCTCTTCGTAAGGATGAGCAGAGAAACATTCGCACTAATTAACCATGTTCTAAGTCGGCCACAAAAAATAATCGTTTTGTTAAACCATTATCAAGAACCAAAAGTACTATGAACACCTGTGATTGACTTGACAAATTGGCAGTTAGTAAAGTACTTTTTGTGTCTTTTTATTCTGTTTTTGTAAAATGCTTGAGCATCTCACTAAATAGGAAATGAAGGAAGAACCTTTTTCTTTTACAAAGCTTTACAGTATTTATTGTTATTATATGAACCGTGTTCCAAGTTGGCCACAAAAGACGTAATTGTTTTGTTCAACCATTATCAAGAAACTAAAAGTACTATGAATGCCTGTGATTGATTTGGCAAGTTGGCAAGCTAGTAAAGTACTTTTTGTGTCTTTTTATCTTTTATTGTAGATTGCTTGAGCATCTCATTAAGCAGGAGATGAAGAGGGAATCTTCTTCTTTTTTGACAAATCTTTCATTGACTACATACCTATATGAACACCACCATATCCACCTAAAGGGTGATATTCCAATGACAATAAACCATTCAGCTTTATGGCAGCCAAGGTGACCTCAACAGTCAAACATTTACTCGATGGGTATTGAAACTTGATAGGGGAATATATCACCACTTCCATATTACCAGCCGGCCAAGCTTTTCATTTACGATGAAGAGGGAATATTATAGAGAACAAAGAAAACCTAGTCATGTGTGTCTGCCATTGTTTTTCATCATTTTCATCGCACACACAGTTGCTGCAAGGCCAGTTGCAAACGGATAGGCAACTAACTTTTCCATGACATACGTGCTTACTACTGAAACCCCTGTGAACATTACTTGAAATGGTTACAATGCTACAAATGCCCACCTATCTATTTGTGACTTAACACAAACATGAACATCAATGAATTGCGCAATTTTAATGAAGCGTTGCTGAGAGATAAATTGTGTTGCTTTTATCTACCAAGCTAAGTTCTAACTTGTTGATATATTAATACTCTGTACTTTCATTTTTCCCTCCTTGCCTGTTGGGTCAGCAACTCCTATTCTTCTGGTTGTTGTCACATGTTTTGCATTATTTCTTGGATAGTTAGCGGTTTATATATAATTGATCGCCCCCCAAATGCCTTTCAAATAGGCTCTTCCAAAATGGGTCAGAAGATCGTTCAATTGGAAAATGGGAATCTACATTTTTCAGTGAGGACCATAGAAGGCTCAGTTGGACTTGAATTATCCACCAGTAACAGATCAAAGAATTCCAAATTTGAGCTTGACCAAAGTGGCGAATCCTATCAAGTCAGATACGATCAGAATGCTATTTATCATTTATATATGAATTTAACTGCTATATTTTATGAAAGTAGAAGGCTTCAAAAGGAAATGCATTCAACTTTATGCTTCAAAGAATACTAGGCTAACTAATTTGTTGAAGAAACATATCCACATAAATGAAATTGAAAAGAAGAAAATAATTTCTTTGAAGAAACATATCCATATCCTCTAATTTCTTTGATTTCATTTGATGGCAGGTCAATTTTTTGTTCAAATTCCAACCTTAAAGATTAGTAGTCTTACATAATGAACAGTACAAAACAATTTGCTTAACTCGAACAGGCTACAACAAAGACACAGCTTTGGAAAACTTATAGTACAAGTCAAAATGAGAAAGGATCATTTATACCTTTCATATATGTTTGAATTTACGCAACTCATTTAATGAAAGCATATTGTCCATTCTCTTGGACGCTGATTGCTGCTCACGCTTCATTTGCAAGTAAATACTACTTGATTTCAGTTGCAAGTTATATTATATGCAATTATATAGTAGCACCGAGTTTTTAAAAGGGCTATTCATGGACTTACCACAATTATCCCAAAACTACATGTTTAATATTTTATTTTGCTTTCATTGTGTTTGATAGAAAGAAACCAATACAAAATTAGGTATGAATGACAAGGCAATTCATGCTTCATTACTCCCCTTGCTTAAACTACTAGCCCTTTGGCGGTTCAATCAATTATGAAATTGTTATGTTCTGGTATTATTAGGGCCTTCTGAAGGCATTATTAATAATGTTTGTTGAAATTCTCCTTCCAATTGTTCTTCTGTTGCTTCCAAGTACACAATAAATGGCCAATTTATTGAAAACTATATCCCATTGGTCATTTTCAATTTCCTAACCAAGCATATTCATCAATCTTTTTCTTTGGTCATACTTGAGATGGAATCCTATCCAGATGGTTTCCCTTGAGAACTTCAGTAGTCTTTTTCTTGGTCATACTTGGAATGGAATCCTAACCAGATGATTTCCCTTTTATCTTTAGAGTGAGAACTTCAGCTGTACTCTTGGCCCCTGAAGAATGCCTGCTTGGTTTTTTTCGTACTCAATATTGTCAATAATGTCAGTAGGATCAACTAGCATGCCCATTCATAGCCTTCCCTTTTACGGGACCCTTTTGCGCCATTAAGACCAAGGAAAGAAATTGCATCATCGATGGGTAAGGCACTTAATCAAACAACGTTACATTTCTTCGATTTTTTTTAAATATCTGGTCTATAGACTGCACGAGCATACTCGTAAAGATTATAAGGTTCTGTGCCCCTAAGAATTATAGATAGACTTTTGAATAAAGTATGCATTCCTGAACTACCCTGTAGACAAACTAGATAAAGAGCTTGCAAATGTATACTACCCGTTAAAAAATTAGGACTGTAAATTATCAGTAGGGTAGAAGTCAACAACTAAATGCATTTCAGAAATCAAATTTTGGTTGTCTTCTCCATAAACGACCCACAATTCCTTTATTAAGCTATTAGATCTGAAAATGTTGCCGGTGTCCACAATAATCTCAACTGTAAATTCAAACTTCACTCCTTGGGATAAAAGCACTCCTTGGGATAAAAGCATGTATTTGGGGAGGAGGCCAGCATAAGACCATTGTTTAGGCCAAGTCAGTGATCTTCAAGGTGCCTTTCTAACTGTAAAGTTCTGCACTTTGGTTATCCAAATCTAATATAAAAACTTATATTCTTCCTCATTTGTAACCACCATCTCTCAAGTTGCTACTCTCTCTTTTAGCTTTTCTTGTTTAGGCCAATCATCTACCTCTTCTTGTACTATTTCCACAGTTGGGCTTTATTTATGGGAGAACCAATATCTATTCTTTTTAGTCTATAGCTTTTCTCCCCGAGGAGAAATGTCTTTCTGTTCTTCCTCTAGACCTTCATGTCTGGAAGGATCAATATCTTGGGTACTTGTACAGTCTCAATTTTAAGAAAAAAGGAATTAATCTTTTTAGTTTATAGCTTTTCACCCCCGAGGAGAAATGTCTTTTTGTTCTTCCTCTACACCTTCATGTCTGGAAGGATCAATATCTTGGGTACTTGTACAGTCTCAATTTTAAGAAAAAAGGAATTATTCTTTAAATAAAGAAAGTACGAATGATTTTCTTCTCTGTATCTACTGCCCATTTAATCAGTTTTCTACTTATTGACCCTAACAAAAATTTAGCAACAACAATAACCTCCCCTCCTTTCCAAGTCACCAAGGAAACTAACCCTCTTTTCCAAGTCACCAAGGAAACTAAATGGAGAGTAAACAATCAAAAAGGACAAAAAATTAGCAACAACAATAACCTCCCCTCCTTTCCAAGTCACCAAGGAAACTAAATGGAGAGTAAACAATCAAGAAGGACGTTTCTTCATAATATTATAAAGGGCCAAATGAAAGCAAGTTCATTCCAAGGAGATGGAAAGTTCTTTACCGTGACTCCCTTTATGCTGAGTGCTATCAATTATGGGGCATAACAACTCCATTAAATTGCCATCTGCATAAAACTTTTCTGTTCTTCCCGTCTTAGTTCATCTTATTCTTTGGTGGGGTACTTTGTTCTTCCCTTCTTAGTTCATCTTATTCCCTGGTGGGGTATTTGAGTTTATAAATGAAACATCCTTGTTGAAAGTAATCTCTTTATCTTCAACTCTAGTTCAAAGATTTTTATAAGTTTTAGTGGAATTGCATGGCTTGTACAACATAGCCACACAAATAATATAGGGCTGCATTCCTTATGAGAGAGATAAGGGTCATATGCTTGTTTATATTTAGTATGTAAACCATTTTGTAGTGAAACTTCACATCTTGAGCTTGAATTGCCAATTGAATCAGTGCTTGATCCACCATCTTGTCCACGAATACACTCCGAATGCACTCCTATAGTTGTTGTAATCTTCTAACATTATTGAGACAACATGTAAATTTTTCATTGAAAGTGATTCAGACACAAAGGAGCAAGAGAAAATAAAATGTTGGAGTATACTAGGACATCCAATAATTCCATAAATATCTGAACACCAAAATGTTCCATAATTATCTGAAACACAGAAATCTTAGATAAACCTTTTATAATAGCTAGTTTGTCCATAAAAATTCTTAATAGTTTACCCTCTTATAAAATATAAGTAATTTCTCAATAATCTTTATCTTCATAAAATCCATACATATTCTAGCCCAAGATATCTTTTGGCCCAAAACAATGCCTTACCTAACCATCATTACGCACGATAACACTAGTTGTGAACTCTCACACTTAAAATATGTGTAAATCATCCTCTCTGTATCTTAATAAACTCATTGACACAATCATATAAGGTGTTAATGAACCCTCAACAAAATATAGTGGGTGCATCATATAGGCCAAAACACAACACCTTATAATAAAAAGTACTTCATCAAACGTAATGGGTGCATCACATAGGCCAAAACACCACCTTATAATAAAAAGTACTTCATCGATATGAAAGTGGTCAGCTATCTAAGTATGGTTATACCTTGAAAATCTATGAAAAATGAGAAACATCTTTCCATTGCAAATCGTTGTTCAATAAAAGGAAGTCTAAAGGCACTCCTTTTGTTGTTTTATTCAAACCTCTGTAATCCATATAAACCCATGATTTCTCTTTTTCATAGATACTATGACCAATGATTATTTGATATTTGTGTAAATAAATCTATTTGTTACTAACAATTTCTCTTTTGAAAGACTACATCAAATGTGTATTCATTCATTTTATCCACGAATTAACAAACTTGGTATCCTTCTTAGTATAGCTACAATTTCTCTTTTGAAAGACTGCATCAAATATGTATTCATTCATTTTATCCATGGACTAACAAACTTGGTATCCTCCTTAATATAGATATAATGTTGGAACACACAAAGGATTGCCCTTCAATATCTCACATTGCAACGTTCAAACACATTTTTGCATTTCAATTTTTTGGCTTTTACAAATCAATTCTTGGAACAAAAGTTGTGTCATAAAGAAATATATTCCAATCTCTTTAGAGTTAATTATTATTATTAGCTTAGTTTGAAATTGGTTATAACTCTTCTTTAGCATTAGGTGAAATTGGTCATAACTCTCCCTTAACATTAGGGTGCTCTGATTCTACTTCAAAGAGCTTGCCCCTCTTCTTCCTACCCCCACTTGGAAACTACTATTTTGTACCCTTTTATGGTATCCTTATCATACTCTTTATATTAAATACATTTGCAACAAGTATATTGGGTGGGTGAGAAGAGAGTCAAACAAGTTTGCCCAAGACCATGAACATGGGTACTAGGCAATTGTTATTTTGGTACGTTGTATATAGTTACTGCATTTTTATAACAAGTATGGTCAACATAAAATGATAAGATGTTCATCAAAACCATTTTTATGATATATGACCACAAATTCAATAGGATGTTCTCACCTTAACTTAAACAATAAAGTATTTTTAAATGATAGGACTAACATCAGGAAAGGATGAAATATATTTAATGCCTTCAATCTTAGGCGGGACATCATAAATATTCTATTGTGGTTTGGGATCCTAGAAGGTAAGTTGGTGTTATGAAAGTGTCGTTATAAGGAAACACCATAACCCTAAATATTGATAAAACAACGATGGTCATGGAATACATGTAGCTATAACCTAGGAGTATATTGTAGTCTAAAGGTGCATCAAAAAAGATAGTTTTTCATGCTAACTCAATGGGAACATTTTAAAATAGTCCTCTCATTTGTGAAGAAATATCTTCCCCAATGCCTTTCCTTCTTAAAAGGTCAACTTTCATTTTGAGATAAATGTGACTAAAATAATTAAAATATCATTTTTAATAACAAGAAAGATAGATTTTTTTGGAAAAAAAGTATATGAATCAATTATTGTTACTCAGATATAAAATTTACTTAAATAAGACCATATGAACATTGATTATCTCATAAACCATTTTAGAAGTATTTTGGAACATTAAAATTTGCTAAATATTTTATCAATAATGGAAGTGTGTAGGAATTGAATGAATTATTTCCCCAACCCTCATATGTTGTTTGTTTATGGTGGGAAAATGCCATACAGAATGCCAGATTGTAGGAGTAAAGCAAGACGTGTGGGATGATTGAAGAAACTTGAATGCTTTGGCTGTTAAATAAAATCCATCAAGTCCCCATCCCCAATGATCTTTTTGTGAGAAATGGATAGGAGCTAGGTCAAAAAGGAAAAAAAACAACACTGATTTTTGGGAATTAAATCGAGCTGGGAGATCTGTAAGAATCCATCCTGCCCAGTTACCTTCATTATCCCATGTGCAGATGTTTGCCAAACGTAGCAAACATTCATTTGTAGACCAATTCATTAACTAAGATAACTGAGTGACAGAGGAGAGGGGAGGTTTTCCGGAGATTTTATCCTCCCAGAGAAGGGTCCTCTTCCCATTGCCAAGGGCTCTAAAAGGCTATTGAGTAAAAAAAACAAACCCTTTTCTGAGAAGTTCCAAATAGCAGAGCCATCTGGTGTGTTAGCAGTAGAAATATTTCTTAATGATCCACCCTTTAGATACTTCATCCTAAAAATTCTGCTGATAGGGTGTTTTGTGTCCACAAATAGCTTCCACATCAGCTTGGCAGTCATTACCAGGTAAGAAAGACCAGGATCGCGGATTTGTAAGCCACCTTCTGAAATAGGTCGCTTGAGTACCTCCCATCTTACCAAATGCATATTATTTTTCCCACCTTTCCCTCCATTCCATGGAAAGTCTCTCAATAGTTTAGAAATCTGAGTCGAGATAGAATTTGGGGCTAGAAGCAGAGTGGGTTGGAAAATAGGAAATGTTGAAAGGAATGATTTAATCAAGATCAATTTCCCGGCCTTAGTAAGCCACTGGCCACCCTAAGAAGCGATTTTTTCCTTTAACTTGCCCAACACATCAAGCCAAAGAGAAGGAGGGGACGAACCAAGAGTTAAGGGAAGCCCCAAATACTTAATTTTCTCCCACTTGACAAAGCCAGGGAAGCCAAAGAAATCTGAAATTCGAAGAAGTGCCGACTGTTCTACGTTCCATCCGTAAACTGCACTTTTATTTTTATTTATCAAAGCTCCTGAGATTTGGCAGAATTTTTGAAGGATAACGTTGAAAGCCCAAACAATTTTCATAGAGGCCCCTCCTAGAAGAAGAGAGTCATCTGGGAAAAGAGCATGGGGTTGATAGGGTCCACACCCATAGCAATCTTAATTCCTGGGATATACCCAACTTCCTTTTCAGCTAAGAGTTTTCTGCTGAGGGTTTCAGCCATCAAGATGTCAAGTAAGGGAAACATCGGACAACCTTGACGGAGGCCTCTGGTGGCTTTGAAGAATTCAGTAGGTCTACCATTGACTAATGGTGCAATCCAAGGCTTGTATGTACATGCTTTGATCAAGTTTACAAATTCAGGGCAAAAACCAAATGATAGCAGAACATCATATAGGAAGGGAAGCTTTACTTGGTCAAAGGCGTTCTTCATATCCATCTTTATAATCATACCTTTATCTTTCCTTAGGAAACTTGGATTCAGAGCTTCTTGTACTTGGATTACGTTATCCACTAGATGCCTGCCTTTTACGAATCCCCTCTTAAGAGGAGAGATCAGTTTACCTAGCAAGAGCTTGAATCTGTTAGCTAAAATTTTGGCTAGTATCTTATAAGAAGCATTACACAATGAAATGGGAAGAAACCTATCGAAGGAAGAAGGATTAACTTCTTTTGGGATAAGGGAGAGGAATGTAGTGTTGGTACGCTCACCCATTTTTGCTATTTTTTCTGAAAGGAAGACATTATACGAAGCAGATTAGATTTGATGATGGGCCAATAGACTTTATAAAAATGAATAGAAAAGCCATCTAGCCCAGGAACTTTATCATGAACTCCATAGACCAGATGACATCAACAATTTCCATTTCTGAGAATGGCTTCATTAGTTCATAGTTGTCCTCATCGCTGACCAAAGAATGAAACTTATTCAATAAATCAGTAGACACTTTCTCATCAAAGAGGCCATCATCTTGAAACAACAACTGAAAATGCCTACTAGCTGACTGTTTGAGAAGTTCTTGGCCTTTAATGATGACCCATTCATTATTGTAGATTTCTGAAATGTGATTTCAAGAAATCCTAGCCCTGCACTGACGATGAAAGAATGAAGTGTTCTTATCCCCTGCCTTTAGCTAGAGACTTCGTGTCACGTCCCCATCCCTCAATCGGTGAAG
>LPNX011126457.1:36039-50021 GCA_001517045.1 Pseudotsuga menziesii | reverse complement strand
TCACTTTTCTCACCTGTGGAATGCACCATTGAAATTCTATCAGACCAAGCATAATATAGATATTAAAATCAGTTAGTTAATTACCCAATTTGGCATGACAGTCCAAGTCTCATCCATGAGGCTTTCATATCTTTCATGCCTTCCCAACAGGCACATGAGCTCATTCATGTCCATTCCTGGGCAGGGAATTAACTATTCCAGCATTCAAAAATTTGCTTAAGCAAATACACACATTTCATTCTCAATCATACATGCATTCAACATTCCTTTGTTTTCACAATGCATAAACATATATATACATAAAATCAAAAGGAAAGAGAGAGCAGTAAGAGTTTTTCCCCTCTTTGTTTTGTTCCATCCTGGAACCCTCGCCATCGCAGTGGCTTTTCATGCTCTCAGCCTCTTTCACTTCACCGTGAATGCTGGACCAATCCTTCTTGGTCATGACACTTAGTGTCTTTGGTCTATTCTAGACCTCTAAACCATGGAGTCTCTCCACATGGTTTGTCTCGGCGGCTAGGACTCCCCCGTCCTACGAGCATCTTTTTCATTACCGCTCAACCCGAGCTTTCCAGGGCAGTCACATGTCCACATGCACCTCTAGGATGCTCTCATAGTCTTCGCTTCCAGCGATACATATATTCAAACATTGAATAATTCACATGTTTAGTTTATTCTCATTAGTTTCATCTCTAGAACAAGAGCTTAAAACATCATAACCAAATCATATACAGATGTATATTCATAAGCAAAATAATCCAATACTTATCTGTATTGTACGTTTCCTCGTTCGTCCACAGGATCCTGCTTCGCTTTGCAAGCCTTGGGATCGCCTATGGACTCAGATGTTAGGTCAGCACGCCGGCTGCTCCACAACATCAAATAATTAATGTCCAGCCAGTACATAACCATGTCCACTGGGCGTGGAATTTTATCATGACCATTTCCAGGTCTAGGATCTACTACGGATCCTTAGGCATATCACAGCCCATCATACACTTATGTCAACAATGACACATACACTTATATCGCCATACACTTATACCAACATGCACTTATATCAACATGCACTTATATCAACAATACACTTATATCAACCATTTACCTTTACCTTTAGCCTGTCAACACAAGCAACACAAGCAATACAAGCAACTCATCAGCATCATTTCTCTAAAAACTGTAATCACATTTCATATCATTCACTATCAAATATTGAGACACCAGGAGTGCGTCCACTCCCCAGAGTGTAATCAATATTGAAAACCCTTTCATGACTCGACATCGGAAAAGTGTGCACTCTCTTCCGGTGTGTGCCATGTAGGCCCTATGCATACTCAAGCAATCGGTCATCACGGAAATAAATCAAAACATGTTCTGCATATGAAATTTAATAATTAAACATGCATATTCATAGCAAGGGTTACAGAACACTTATCCATTTTCCGTCGCAGCATGCCTTTATATCTGTCAAGAACTGTCAAGGAGTTAGGAAAAACTGAATGCTAAGCTGGTGAGCTCGCTGCAGAGCTAGGAACACCTACACCAGAACTAGCCTGACTTCTATAACACCCACACACACACCCAGCACAAGGAATCAGTCCTTTCTCTGCTACACAGTCCCTTAGGCCCTGCATTCCCTTCTAGTGCTATCCCGGGGTTGTGGAGAAGAAAGTCAGCCCTCTAGCTCTGTCTGTGCGGTCTCCAAACACCAGGTTTAAGCAAACCAAGCCCCAACCTTGTTTCTTGTTCACCTTTCATATCCACACATGTCTCACTGACATAATCCAAACCATCTCACTCATGTTATCACCAAACATGCAGTGCAGATGAGACATCTCAAAATGCCCAATGGCGTTTCACCCGAAACCCATTTCCAAGAGAAAACCTTCCCATGAAGTTTGGCTCTTGCAGGTCATCACACATGATCTTCCTACAGTGTGTACTCCTGACACCTTCATCAAATAGCCAAACAGTTAATCATCACTTGATACCACAATCCAATTGATCGTTTCATAACCAAGCAATGACATTAGCAATCAAATTCAATAAGAATTTGCGATTCTATCTACTACAGAAATTGACTTGCTCAATTGTGGGTCTCTTGTAAGCAGCATTCCTATGCCCATTATAATTTATGCTTACTATCATAATATGAATACCCACTTACCATGTGTCCCTCCTGACACAATCTCACACAAGCCAACAATGATTAGTAGTCGTTAGTATCTCTTAAATCCGAAATCCACACTTCGAATTTAACAACCCGTACCAACTAATTTTCACAACCATGAGACTTCTTCTCATAAATGGTAGATTTTGGCAGTGGTCAGGGACTTACCTCTCACTGTCATGTTTGAAAGAATCTACCTGAAACATGAATTTCAACCAACCAAACACAATCTTGTGCAAGCCAATGGTGACTATAAGTGGTCAGCATTTTCTTAAATTTGAAATTCATAATGCAAATCTAACAATCTCTTTTACACGGTAGATTCCAGCATTGGTCAGGGTCTTACCTCTCAATGTCGTTCTCGGAATAATCTACCTGAAATATAAGCTTCACCAACCAAACACAAGCTTATGCGAGCCAACAATGGCTAGTGGTTGTCAGCAATTTCTCAAATCCGAAATTCACAATTCGAATCCTAACAACCTATTATGCATATCATATGGTAGATTCAGGCATTGGTCAGGACCTTACCTCTCAATGCCGTTCTTAAAATAATCTACCTGAAACACAAGCTTCAACATCCAAACACAAGCTTATGCAATCCAATAGTGACTAGTAGTTGTCAGCAATATTTGAAATTCACAATTCCAATTTAACAAGCTCTTTTTCATGGTAGATTCCAGCATTGGTCAGGGTCTTACCTCTCAGTGCCATTCTCAAATTGATCTACCTGATACATGAGCTTCCATCAACCAAACATTTGGTAAGTACATATGCATATACTATCTCATTGCTACAACTGTCACTGAAGCATTTCCAGAATTTATAAAATTCAAATACTTCAAAGGTTAGTCACATCAGTGTTCTCAAAGCTCATTTACTTCATGTAATCATTATCATGCTAACATTGCAAGGTATAATCACATTATTCATGCAATTAAATGAAGGTTTGGATACCCTTACTTCACAAGCGTATCATTCATGCCACCTTGCTCTTCAATAGAGCATTTATGGCAGCCAATTGATCATGACTATCCTGCATTCATAGCAACCTCTGAAATGGTTCCTGAATTGTCATCAATTCATCATTTCAGCCATTAGTTCTCCATAATATCACATGCATTCATCTCAATGCATTCATGCAATGCATCATAACATTTGCACCTTTACTTATGCAATTAGTCATTTACACCCTTCATATGCATACATTCAATGCATAACAACAAGATTCATAAAATCTTCCTAATGCATGTCCATTCAACGCTACCTTGCATTGATTCAGGAATACTATGCATTCAATCATACCATGGCCTAACCATGACTACCTCATATAGGATGCATTACTATAATCAATCTCATTAACATATATAGGCATGGCACCTTTCTACATTCAGATTTCCACATGGTAGGAGGTCTCTTACCTGGACCAATCCATGGAATCTGCCATAAGCAAACTCTTACCTGCATGGGTCTTACTTACGCCCTTACCATGACCACTTTGGTTGGTCCTTGCAGGAGATTGCAGAATTTGCTCACCAACTTTTGTCATGGACTTGTTGCCTTATCCCTTCTCCATAGGGTTGCTGGTCTTATTCATCAGCATCAGCAACATATTCATCCAAGTCCATGTCATCGTTGGTTTGTCCACTAATGCCATCATCAAAACAATGATTATCATTAGTGGTACATTATAAATATATAATTTCCAATATTCTTATCCATCATGCAATATTCTATGCATGCAATACATATCCTCATGTATTTTAAGCGTAAACTTAGGAAATGTAGTTAAAGTTAGCAGGATAGGGTTTTAAGGAAAACTTCCCTTTTTAAGCCTTTCATCCTTGCATGGAATTCCTTTTCCACATAGCAGCTGATTGACTTCATAGTCCTTGCTGCCCCTGGGCATGCAACTGTCTAGATTTGTCCATTTGACAACAGCGGCCATTATTAGCACTTTGCTGCTTCATTCTTAGGTTCCGGTCACTTATCCTCGTTCCCCACTGGATAAGCTTTCCAACGCCTATTTACATGCGTCATTCCGACCTCGGATGTGAAAACCACACCACTTCCAAGAATGAAGACTTTCACTAATCTCGGCACTTTCACACACAGCTATATTTTGGCCGAGAATGTTATCTTCAGCCACCACACTTCCATTGCATCATTCATCTTTTATGAATTTTGGGGTTTCACCGAATTGCCCCAAAACATAGAATCTTCTTTTTCACAAGAATGACTGTCTCAAGGGATGACGGGGGTCAAGGGGGCTTGCCCCCTTGTGGCTTCCCTGCGCCACTGCAGGGCGGGTCAAGGGCAGCGCCCTCGTTTTTTTTTTTTGTAAATTATTGGTTTTCGCACAATCTGGCGCATTACCCCGCTGCCATTTTTCCCTTTTTCAGCCCTGAAATTCCCCTGAAAAACAGCTGAAAATCCTTCTAAAAACAATTGAAATTGGATCCCGGAACCAATCTCGCAGCCGCTGAATCGGCTCCCACATCAATCTCCCAGCCGCAACGTCGGCTCCCACATCAATCTCCCAGCCGCAACGTCGGCTCCTTTCCCATTCCTTCCTCCGCCGAACCGGCTCCATGACCATTCTGTCTTCCGCCGAATCGGCTCCCTGGAAGCTCTAACCTTCCGCAGAATCGGCTCTCTAACCAATCTCGTAGCCGCTGAATCGGCTCCCACTTCGATCCCCCAGCCGCAACGTCGGCTACCACCTCGATCTCCCAGCCGCAACGTCGGCTACCACTTTGATCTCCCAGCCGCAACGTCGGCTCTCCGGGTGTTCCAACCCTTCCGCAACTGCGGCCGTCGGCATCCTTTCCAATCGGAAGCCCAAGCGATTTGCCATCCGCAACGGCGGGTGGGAGACTTCGCCAATCCGTCCGCAACGGCGAACCCTCACTTCGCCGACTCTTCCGATCGACGCTTGCAACAATCTGAATGTCGGACGTCGGACCAATCTCATAACGTCGGACGTCGACGGAATCTCGGAACATCGGGCGTCGGACCATTCTCTCTTCCGATCGTTCCGACACTTAGCCAAATTTTCGATCTCCCTTTGGCGTCGGCGATCGGATGGATCTTCAAACTCTCCGCGGCGTCGGCGATCGGGTGGATCTTGAATCGGATGAGGGATCGTTCCGCCATCCGCAACGGTCGGAGGTTAACTCTGTGAACTCGTCCGCAACAGTCGGACGGGAAACTTCAGCCACTCGTCCGCAACGTCGGACGTAGATCACTTCGCCGCCCGCAACGGTCGGACGGGAAACTTCATGAAACCTTCCGATTCGGCCGTTTGACACTTAGAAAAATTTCCGCGTTCATTTTTCTTCTGCACTATCGGCAATCGGACCCATTGCCGCGTCGGCGGTCTAACCATTTTCACAGCCGCAACGGCGGGCTGTCAAACACCGAATCCTTCCGCCACAGGGGAAGGAAGCTTTGTTAACTCTTCCGACTGTTCAGGCACTTAGGTGAATTTTGAAACTTGCTGCCATCAAATTTCTGTTTGCTGAAGGCAACCCTGCCTCTGTCACTGCACTTCTTATGGCCCATAGAGGCCCATTGCTGCAACTTTCGCTCTGATACCATACTGTCACGTCCCCATCCCTCAACCGGCGAAGAGGTCGCGACCAACACAACAACACAGCCGGGCAAGATGCCCAATGAACATAAACAGAAAACAAATGCTGGAATTAAGCATACACAAATGCATTTATCTTCAATCATACAGCGGAAGCAAACACACACATTCCAGCAATCTCCATGTTCATTATAGTTCATTTAACATCAATATAAAATTTGCAGAGATGGAATAACCAGCAGCACTTATCTCTTGATGAAGAATTCACCCGCAACCAGCTACGTCGTTGCAACGTTCCACCCAACCATAGGCCAGCTTGCTCATCAATCTCTTAGCAACGCTGCCACCCCCGAGCCGGGCATGATTCCTTCTGGATAAGGGTCAATTGTAGGCTTATACATAGCCAAGGGGACACAAAACAATGAACTAACACTGCTGGGTTTCACAGGCTTTCAACAGACAAGCCAAGCCAGCACAGTCCAAGGTTCAACCACTGCATACCAGCAGCCAAACAATCCCTTCACAGCTCTGTGAAGAAGTCATAAACAACAGGGGACAGCCCCAAACAATGGATGAGCACCGCTCAAGTCCAATGGACAACCCAGAGTTGGTTTTGGCCCTAACGTGGCCAAAACAACTCAACCACAACATCCCAAACCAGGGAAACAACAACAACAATAGCCCAATTTCAAAGTAAAACAATGGCAACTATGCACAGTCCCAAAACACAGAAACTCAGCCCATGAATTGGAAATCAACGGTGACCCAAAACGAATTTGAGCACCCCAGCCCACAAAACGTGGGTAAAATCAACAGCAACCCAAAACGTGGGTGAAAACCACGGCCAGAAAAACGTGGGGAAACAACAGCCCCAACAAAATAGTGAGCACGGCTCTCACAATAGGGAAAACGACCCAAACGCCCTGTGCGTGAGGAAGAACTCACACCCAACAGCAAAATGCACGGGAAATACATACCCAATTTTCTGTGTGAGGATTCCAACAGTAAAGGCCCTGCGTGAGGAGAAAACAACTCCGATTTTTCCCGTGGATGAACAAACAATAGAAAGGACGCGAATTACAGTGCGTGGGTGCTTCAGCAACTCGTGGAGCCCCAGAAAATGTCTGCCTGAGACCAAAAACGCCCCAAAACCTGTGCGTGAGAAGCCAACAGACCAAAATCATGGTGAGAGTGTAAAACTGACCAGGGATGAGTGCGTGAGGGAGAAGAATGGGCAACATGGGTGGAGTGGGCAATTGGGTAAGGCTGACAGCCTGCCACAACCACCACCACTTCAGCAATAACTCTCTCCCCAACCACCAACTGAAGCATTAAAGAGGTTGACAAACAACAAAGGTGGCAAAACAACAAGGCAATAAAACATGGGTTTTTCCCCCATAACCAAGGTTTGACATCCCCCACCCCTTATCCTTTGGAACCATGCCCTTTTCATTCAACGTTGCACTGCCGTAGCTGGTTGTGGTTTTAATTTTAATTGACGTGCGTGTTTACATGATGCCGAATTAAAATGTGCCGGATAGCACGACATACCATCGACAATTATCCCCCATTGCCGAAACATACACAACCAAATTGATGGTGGGGCTTTTTTTTCTTGAGCTCCTCACCACGATTAATTACATTTTATACATCATGCAAATGGGGTCGAAACCGGGGACATGACACTTCGGGACTTCATCCTAAGATGCTCCTCCTCTTGCCTGAAAGATTGAGTATTTTTTGACTGGGCAAGTTGTTCCAGGGCTATGTGGGAAGTGGTAATTTCACTATTTTCCAATCCAAATTGAAATGCAGATTACTCAGCCACTCTTTCCTTCCTATTGGTCGTTGGAGAAGGGATATGCGTTTTGACCCACTTCTTCAACGCGATTTTGGTTTGTTTCAATTTATGTTCCTAGACAAAACTGGGAGAACCAACGACATATTGGGACCAAGCCTGAGATACAGTGTCCATAAACCCTTCTCTCTCGATCCAGAGTGGGCTAAATCGGAATGGAATAGGGCTGAGTTCCTCTTCTTTTTTAAACAACAGAGTGATAGGATGGTGGTCTAATGAGAGCTTAGGTAGAATTTTAGAGGAAATAATCGATTTACCATCCATTAAGGAACTGTGAACAAGAAATCTATCGAGCCTGGCAGAGATGCTTGCGGCACCCACTCTATGGTTGGACTACGTAAATCGCCCAAGCTTGGGTTTAATATCGTTCAAGTCCCAAACTTGGATCATTTCCTCCACTACATCTTGCAGATGGTCTTTTCCACGCAGACCTCCTTTTTTCTCATTCGGTGCTAATGTAATATTGAGATCGCCTGCTAAAATTATGTTTGCCGGAGAATTGAACTCAAGAAAATATGATAACAAGTGCCAACATTATTTTTTTTTTCCATATAATTAACAAGAACATAGAGATTTACGAGGGAAAAAGAGGTCTTATTGGTATAATGAAATAGCTTTGAATATATCCAATGCTGAGTGGCATACCATTTATTTAACTGGAAGTTCTCTTCACACCATAGAGTTGCTAATCCCCCACAGGAACCTCTAGCGCTGACAGCTTTGCCAGAATTCAATTTCCATTTATTTTTGTTTATGAGTAGGAGAGCTTCCTCCTCAATCTTGGTCTCTTGGAGCAATAGGATTTCAGAATGAGCCATTTTCATTAAATCTTTGACTGCTTCAGCTTTGATTGGGGACCCCAATCCCCTACAGTTCCAAGAGGTGATCTACATTACTTACCCAAGGAAGAGGGAGTAATTACTCCCTTAGGGGGGCTGTTTCTCTCGTTCCTTCCGTATGACATTTTGATTATGGCCTGACTTCCTTGTGTCTTAAGCCTTACAACCTCTTCTTCCTGAATCTCCTTCTTAGACTCTTTGCCAGCTTTTTTGGAGGGATTCTCAATAGAATCATCGTCTGAAGAACCAGAGCTGACAGCTTGCTTCTTCTGACTAATATATGCATAAGAAGGGGGAGAGATAGCATCAATAGGAGAAGAATGGGGGGAGCCACCATCCAAGGGAGGGGCCGAGAATGATGGACTAGCTTGATCCTTTGAAACAATATTTTCTTCAGAATCCAACTCATGCCCGTCAAATCGTTGCATTTCACCTTCTTCAAGGATAGCTTCAGAGGAACTGAGGACATCAAAGTGATTGGGTGAAGCTTTGGGGATGACAACAACCTGCGAAGAATTAGGAATTTTCCCAGCAGCAGAGTCACCAATCACATATTTAATTTCTTCTCCTTTCTTTCTAGGACCCTGATTGAAATTTCCTATTTTTTGGACTTGGTTCCATTGATCTTCTTTCTTAATTATAGTATCCTCTTCTAATTGTTTTTTACAGTTTCGGGAAAAATGGCCATAGCCATGGCAAAATCTACATTTAAATGGAATTTTCTCATAATCCAACTCCTGAAAATAGGACCACTCTACAACTGTTAACTTGATTGTTTCGGGCAGGCCAATCTCTAAGTCGACTTCTACACATATTCTTGCACAAGAAAATTGGTCTTTCCTTTCAGCCCTGTCAATATATTTACCAAGCTTGTTCTCTATGATTTCCAGTGATTCTGAATTCCAAAAATGCAAATGAAGGTGAGGGAGACTTACCCAAACAGGGACTGCAGACGAGACATCTTGTATAGGATCAAAATTAGGGGTCCACTTATTCAATTAAATCCCCCGAGAGCCCATGAAGTAAGGACCATTTCAAAAGATCAGGTCTCGATCTACTGCAGAGTAAAAAACAAACACATAATAGCCTCTTCCTAAAAAGTGGCTACGAATTCCATCTGGTACTAAAGGCCTCCAGTTTCTCTGCACCTAACCATCAATAGCCTTTGGAGAAGGCCAGAGGCCAGTAAATTGGCCGATAAGCCCCCATTCAACAGGAAGCTCAATCGACGGGATATACACTTTATTGATGAATTTCTAGGAATCCCCCCCTTTCCTATTGCCACGGGAAGCAATCAATCTCTTGAAAGCTACGAGGTCAGGAGGGATAGGGAGAAGAGGGACCCCACCAGAGTCCATGAGGACTATCCACCAAACTAGAAGGCACCACCGAAAGACTCAGAAAAGAGCCCCAAAACCAAAGCCGCCCTGCAAGAGCTCAACAGATCTGACAAGAGAATCCTGAAAACACAAAATAAGCCCAAAGACTGAGCAGTCTTCAACACCGAGAAAGAAGACTCATCTGATCCAATGCAAATCCAACTTCATGATGCCAGAACAAAAGTCTTCTTCCAAGGCAACGAGCCAGAAGACAACTGGCTAGAAACCTGACACAAGCCACAGATAAAACAAGGGCCAGACCTAAGCTGGGCGAGAACAGGAACCAGAACATCTTCTCTCTTGCTATCGAACCAAGAGGCCGACTATAGGAAGAACCATGCAAGAACCGAGACTCCAACTCAAAAATATTTAACTCTTGGAGCGAAAAATCGAGCTTCTTCTCCTTTTCAAACTAGTACTTCTTGAAGCAAGGGATGACAATGAATTGCGAACTGAGCCACCTACACCCAGGAAGCCTCCTTCACAGATAAGAAATATCTTCTTGGAGCTATACCACGTGCAAAGGAGCCACGACTCACTCAAGAACACCACACATGCAAAGAAAAGAGCTCCAACTGGCGTAGACAGAGAGCTGCAATAAAATTCCAAACCGACAAAAGCCACGATCAAGCAGAGGCAAATGCTGGAACGCACCAGACTCCAGAGAGATGGAAGGAGTATAGACGCCACAAAAACCAGAGAGCCAGGCCGAAACCACTCAGAACAGATCTTGAAAATTAAAAAAAATTCTTGGAGTGAATTTTTCTCTCTCAATCGTGGACCATCGCCCAAGATAACATTCATCATTGCAAATAAACATAATAGACATTAAATTTAGGTTTCCTTAATATTTACTTTTAAATATTGGAAGTGGTTACATGTTACCATTGCTTGCACCTCTTAAGTGAAATTAATATCTAATGAAAGTTGAATAAGGTTTTCCATTGTGATCATTGAAATGAGGGGCACATTGGCAATGTCAACAATTTGGATGTCATTGACATTTATTAATAAGGTTATAGTGTTCAACCTCGGTATGGTGTATTTAGTTATTTGTCTTGTTGTCATAATCAACTTGATTAGGGACATTGATCACTACAAGGTGGTTATCATACATTGTACTATTTGTGTGTATAATATTACATTTTCTAGATTCAATTTTTGGCAAAGTTTTATTATTGACATATAATTCATGCATATTCTATGTCTTTATATACCCTATTTTCCTTACACACATAATAAAATAGTAATACATCAAGGTGTTTTGTAGTACCTAACACAAGAGCCAAATTAGAGGTGAAAAACTAGAGCAAGAAGTTGGTCTTGACTTCTTATCCTTAATCAAAACCTCATGGTTTGAACCTCAATAGTCACTAATACAAATTCTAGAAAATTTCCTGAAACGTTGAAAACCTTGTAATGTTGAGAAAAACTCAGTGTGCAATCTAAGTATCCAACCACTTGTAAATATCCACTGTGAAAATGGACATTATATGTCAACTGCGAGAAAATTTTATAAAACTTGTAAGTCTGTCCACAAAGGAAGATGAAGAGGAGTGAATATGGTGCAAAACCTTGCCATATAGAGAGGTGAATCAACAACACAAGTCTAGCATTCCTATAACACTATAGAAATCATAACAATCATGAATCAAATCTTTAAAGAAAAGGAAAAACAAAAATATGCTCAATAAATGGTCTCTCCAAAGTCAAAAGACTATCTATATAAAGTCTAAATATTGTCTATCTATAATATATTAGGAGAGGATAACATGGGGTACTTAAGAAGGTATGCAAGAGATAATTAATATAATGTGTCCATAATCATGGAATAATTCCACTTGATAGTTGGTGCATAATAAATAGGCTACCTTGGTAATTTGTGCATAATACATAGGACCACTTGGTAATTTGTGCATAATAAATAGGTCCACTAGGTAGTTCTATGGATTAAGTTATTAATAAGGGATGGATGGCATAAACCCCAAGATATACTCATGAGAAAGAATATATACACATAAGTATCATTGTATTGAATATGGTGTATATGAGTATTATATTATAGTAGGCATGGCTTGTAGATTGATTCCTTTCATAAGGATTAGTTGATGGTATTACCATACATAAGGTACTCCTTATATTCTTGTATGTATTACTACGTAGATACATTTTATCACTACGAAGTTACGGGTTTATCTTTCATTTTTTATCTTTTATCTACCAAGGCTTATTGCAAGCAATATCATGTTGATGTATTTGTAACTTCGGAATGTATTCATTTGTATATCTTATGTATTGTACCCCGATGTTCCTATCAAGAAGTATCTGTAATGTAAAAAAGTCATGTAAATTCATTGATGTTAACCCTCCATTGTAAGTTGGGGCAATAGTCCCCACAATTGAGTTAAGGTTAACCCTCTTCGTTGATCGGAGGGAAAAGTCCCCACAATTGTGGGGCACTAGGGTTATTAGACTTTCCTAGAGAAGTCGGCCCTGGTAAGTAATTGTTAAGTGATGCCTACTTGTTGGAGTGGACATTAAGTGAATGGAAGAATATGAATAGAGAGTGAGACTCTCTATTTATCACACACACTCACTCACTGGGGCACATGAGTGAGAGAGGAGAAGCTCTCTCAAGTGAGAGAGAGAGAACAACCATTGGAGATCATGTTTTCTGTCTTTGGGTTTTACTGTTACCATTGGTGCTCATTCTATATCTAAGCAATTTGCAGGGTTTTCTCCTTTATGGTTTCCTCGAGGAAAAATCTCTCGTCTCTTGTGATTATTGGTGTGCATGTTATTCTCTCAGATAAGATCCTAGATCACATTGTTTAAATGATAAAAATCTAACATGGTATCAAAGCTAAGCTGAGTAGAAGACACTGTGCAGCTGTTGAAGCTAGGGCTTCCTACTTTTTGGATCTCTCTCCACATATTTTCAGCAAAAGGAGGCTAGGTTGAACCTCCATTGAAGGGCACATCTTTCTGTCGAAGCAGAATTTGATTCCAGGCATTTTCAGTTTGTGCTACAAGAAATTAGGGCTTTTCACTGAAGAGGAATTTTTGAGTGAGCCTAGGATAGTATTTATCTCCTCCTCAAAATCGAAGTTTAGAGACATAGGTCAAGATTTTTGGTTGGGTGAAACTCCAGGAAAGTCAAACCCTAGTTTGACCCTGGGCCCTAAAAACCCTAAAATACTGAAACTGGTAGTTTTGGTACATTCACTATATATTTATATTGGAGAAGGATCAGGAGCTGAAACTTTCACAGGTCGAATATGAAATCCTAATGTACCCTTTGTAAACGTTTTAGCTTCATATTCGCTATATTCTGGGAGATATGTTTCCTCCAAATCAGGGTTCTAGCCTCTTCCAGGATTCATCCCTAAATAGGACACCTAGGGATAATTGCAATATCTCAGGCTAAAAATATCCAAATGAAATTTCTCAATATGTTCTAGATAGGGCATGATCTGTAATTTATATGGTAAAAGTTTCAGACTTTGATGATGAAACAGTGACACGTGGAAGTCCGTACAAGTTCGCTATGTTGAATAGTCCTGAAACAGGTCACCTTGGGAAAACTATCATAAGTCCCAATTGGTGAAACCAATTCTGATGAAACCTGTGGTGATGGAATAAGGACAAATGAGGTTACCTCAGGTTAAAATTGAAGACACAAAGGAGGAGTAATTTCAGAGATACTGTAGAAACAGTATCAGGCATTTCTGCAGAAGAAATTGGTAAACTAGGTCTTCTTGTTCCAGGAGCTTCCCTCCACTATTTTCAAAAAAGGAGTACATTGAACAGCTCACCTTGAACAGGTCTATCTTTCTATCCAATCAGATCTGAAAGATTCCAATTTTTGAAAATTAGGTTTTCTCTGACAAACCCTAGATCATCGAGATCCGGAACCAGGACGGACACCTCAAATCGGTAAGATCTAATCTTTTGTTATTGACATTTGAGGTTCTCATTTCTAAATGACTAGTCACACCAGATTGATGACAAGCTTGGTGAAATTGAAAAATTCCAAGCATGGAAGTATTGGATCTCAATGGTTCTTGAAGAAAATGAATTGGACACCTACATAAGTGGAGAGGTTCCAGTTTCAAAGGGAGATGAGGCTAAAAGCATTTTACAA
>LPNX011126457.1:0-27558 GCA_001517045.1 Pseudotsuga menziesii | reverse complement strand
CTAGCATCTTGGTCATCTTTCTTCTGGTTGTGCTTGTCTTTGATGGAGTCCCACGAAGCCCAACACTGATCTGATGTGTGCCCAGTCTTTTCACAACGTTTGCACTGCAAATATGATCTTTTGCTTATGCCCCCTCTGCCTCTGAAATTTCTTCTTCCTCGTCCTCTTTTTCTGCAATCTCCCTTGGAAGGGTCTTTGGATTGATCTTTTCCAGCTAGGGAAGCACCAATACTAGATGCAAAAGAGTGCATCTTTACAACCGTTAGTGTAATTTACAATAATAAACTTGATATGACAAGGAGAAATGAAAAAATAACCTTGCAGGTCTACAGTCTCTGCCAAGGTGAATACAATGCAAGCTTCAGTTGAGCATACATAAGCTTCTTCAGTATAAAAATATTAATCACAGTAGCATTCCTTTTTATACAATATGTGGAGGCACCATAAGCTAATATATTAGTGTGCAAAGGATATAAGTGCACAAAAAATCAAGCACCAGACTATATATAAGTGCACAAAAATCAAGCACCAGACTATCACTATCGCAGCAACAATCTTCACATTCAGCTCCACGCAGCTCCACCACTCAGGCAGCTCTTCAACTTGGTCATAGATGTGATATGCTGACAGGTATTATGCAGTCTTCAATATATGATATCGATCACATAAGAATGTCTCAAATCTCAGCCTCCATTACACTCTCAAATCGCAGCATGCATTATATCTGTCTTGCAGCATACAAGATAAAAGATAGGTTACAGCATAGGTCACAGCAGCATCGTGGGAGAGCCCACACGCACCGATAGGTTACACAAAAGCACTTACAGGTCACAGCAGCATATATCACACATTAGGGTTTGTGTATTTTCATAAATATTTTCATAAATCTGATGTGACTCTGTATTCAAACAATACCCGTTAATGAGTGGACACCATTTTCAAATCTTCTCATAAATAATGACCATTTTCAAAACTTCACAATAGCCTATCGCCAAAAATAATCAATATATCATTTAATTTCTATTCAGAGCAGTCTCCAATATTCAACGCAGGCATACGCAGTCTTCAAGTCGCAGTCTGCAGGCAGCTAGCTCAACGCAGCATGTATGCAGTCTTCTCCACGCAGGTTCTGGCAGGTTCACTCCACGCTGGTCTTCAGTGCAGCACCAGGCAGTCAGTCTTCAACTCATCAGCCAGACATGGAACGTGCAGCACCAGGCAGTCTGCAACGCAGCCTTCACAGGCAGTCTCAAATCGCAGTCTCAAATGATCAAATCGCAGTGTTCTCCTCCAGAAGGGCGATTTCTCCACGTGCTTGCAAGAACAGTCTCCACAGCTCCATGCGTAAAGCTAGGGCATAAATCTTGAACTCGTAGCAACAACAACCAACTCTGATAGGTAATATCCAGATGACCAAGGCGACTTCAATAGCAGAATACTTGCAGCTACATTGTAATGCAGTAACCAACACCATTAACTGGTCCAGTGGGTGTGGCGACAGCTGCCCGACTCAAATTCCTCTCTTTGGCAAACGACTTTGCAGTTGGAGCCCCACGCGCAATATCCTTTATATGTGTGGCTCTGTGACACACATGACCGCGCTTCTGCAACCTCCACTCTATATCAACGATCGAACAGAAGATTCTTTCGCTGGTTCAGTTTACCCGCAACGAGAGGCAGCTGTGACTCCACGTTGTGATAGCGAGCACTCTGGTGCACGGTGCTATTATAAATGGCGCAGCTCAAGTGAATATAATTGTTTTTCATGCAATGGAGTCTCTAAATCTCACACCAACCGGGCCCAGTACTCACCAACGAGAATTGAGATTTGAGTGTATACAGAACTTTAAACCAGCGCAAAGCGCAGCTCCAGATTTCAATTGAAAAGAGTCTCCATGATACACATTACCAGAATTTTAGAAAATTGGGATTCAGGTACCATTTATCCCCTCGTCTACAATCTTCAACACAACAGCAGGCAACCGACGACTCCACAAGACTCAAACCATGTACGAGGAGGAGATAGGGTTCAACGGCAAGCTCAGGCCACTGGGCATAGGAAGGAATTCACAGCAATTCCAAAAACCCAGCAGTCAACAGAAAATTAGGGTTCACATTTGTGAGACAGCGCAGTCACACAAGAGTGCCTTCATGCAGCATTAACGCAGATATAAACTCACAGATCTCCACGGTTCTCACCACAATAGAATGATGAATGGAACGGCAAGACGAGACAGCGTGGTTACAAATTAGGGTTGGGCTCTTCAAAAATTTTAGCAGAGAATAAACGCAGGCTGGAGGAGTAACGCATACACTGCATGCGATTCTACTGGCAGACTGATGGAGCAGTCTGGCAATGGACTGGCAAGCAGAATTCCAGGAATGGGCAGACTGGCAACAGGCAGGAGTTATGGCAGGCAGGCAGCCAGGATCTGATACCAGTTGTTGGTAATAACTCCCGATTCCAATACCTTATTCAAATGAAAATGCCTATATTTATACATTTCATGAGGCGGTTGATTACCAGCCTTTTCGCCTTCCTATCTATTCATATTCCTATTATTTATTTACAATAATCCTGACGGATTATTCTAACAGAATGGACCTATCAAAATGGACGTGCCATTTCCTACAACAATGATAGCATATCAAGCGAATCATGATTGTGTTGCAGAGCCTAGTCCTTCCTCTTCCCGGATGGAGGAGGACCCGTATGTGCTGCTTGCATGGGCAGTTGAGTCCTCTCACACACATGATTGCCTTGATGGTGTTTTTCCATCAGATGAAGCCATTATTGAGGCCATGTCTAGGGTTGAGCCACCTTGGGAAGAGTTACATCATAGATCCTATTTTCTTCTCGAGCTTGACCGTTTGGAGCGTGAGTACTTTAGGGAGATTCTTAGCGAGAAGATTGGTAGTACCATGGTTCCATTGAGCTCTTCTGGTCAGATGGATGATGGGAACATGGCGAATATATCTCCTACTATTCCTATTAATATCTCTCGCGATCTTGGCAAGATTGAAAATGTCTACATTGGGGCGGATTTTTCCCCTGATGATATTAAGGAGTATACCGAGCTGTTCAAATATTTTCGTGACATCTTTGCTTGGTCATACGAGGAAATGCTAGGTATCGATCCTCGTATTGTCGAACATGAAATTAAGACCTATTCGAATGTGAAGCCCATTCGATAACATTTGCGTGCGGTGAATCCTAGAAAAGCACCCGCTATTAAGGATGAGATAGAGAAGCTGTTAAATGTTGGTTTTATCTATCCCGTTCCCTTGACGAAGTGGGTTTCAAACCCCGTTCTGGTTGATAAGAAGCAGGGAACGATCTGTATATGCACTGATTTCTATGATTTAAATCGTGCTTGTCCTAAGGATAATTTCCTACACAATTTATTGATCAAATTTTGGATGAGTGTGCGGGAAGTGAGGTATTTTCCTTTATGGATGGATTTTTTGGATATAATCAGATTTATATCAAACCTGGGGATCAACACAAAACTACATTTATTTGTCCTTGCGGTATGTTTTCATATCGGAATATGCCTTTCGGTCTTAAAAACGTTGGAGCCACATTTCAGCGGGCTATGACCTTGATTTTTCATGAGCTCAAATCGATTATTGAAGTTTTTTTGGATGACCTTGCTGCTCATTCTCGGCTGAGAGTGTGTCATTCATACCATTTGAGATTAGTATTTGAAAGATTCTGTCACTACCTGGTTAGGTTAAATCCTCATAAGTGCATCTTTTGCATGAAGTCTTGTCGCTTGCTAGGGTTCATTGTTTCCAAGGAGGGTATAAGAGTCGATCCCTTAAACGTTGAGGCAATACTTCAATTGTCTCCCCCATGCAATATTAGACATCTTCAATGTTTGCAGGGCATGGAAAATTTATTACGGAGATTCGTGGTTAACTTTTCCAATTTGACTAAAGGATTTATGCGTCTTATAAAGAAGGACACTACCTTTTGCTGGGATAAGCGAGCCCAAGATTCCTTTGATGCTCTTAAGCGAGCCTTAGCTACCGTTCATGCGGTTCATAGATTGAGACACTACATTCTCCTTCACCAGACCTTAGCGGTAGCTCATGTCAATCCATTTCAGTTCGTCCTCACTAGAAGGATGATCAAGGGAAAGTATAATAAGTGGATTGTTATTTTGCAAGAATTCGATCTCGAGTTTGTTTCGGAAAAATCGAAGAAATCGTTGATTTTTGTGGAGCTCATTTATGATTTTCCAAGTGTGGAGGAGGGGGAGGTTTATGAGGATACGTTTGTCGATGAGCATATTTTACTTATCTAAACTTTGGATCCATGGTATGGGGATATCATCATATATTTACAAACGTTGAAGGTCCCTACTCACCTTTCATGGGATGAGCGATGACGATTACGTCACATATCTAAGAACTACCTTATAGTGGATAACACTTTGTACTGCCATGGGGTAGATTCCATTTTACATCGTTGTTTAACCCATAAAGAGGCTGAGGTTGTGCTGAATGATTGCCACGGAGGGGCGTGTGGTGGTCATTTATATGGGATTTCTACAACCCAAAAAATATTCAGAGCAAGATATTTTTGGCTGTCAATCTTCAAAGATTGTGTCAATGCGGTCAAGAAGTGTCACCCTTTCCAGGTGTTTGCACGCAATATGCACTCACATCCTGCCCCATTACATCCGATTATCACCGCCAGTCCCTTCACCAAGTGGGGGCTTGACTTCATGGATTGCAATCCAGCTTCGACTAGGGGGCATCATCATATTATAGTGGCTATTGATTATTTCACGAAATGGGTTGAGGCTATGCCCACGGTTAAATCTGATGGTGAGACAGCCATGCATTTCATATTCAACCAAATTATTACTCTGTTCGGCATTCTGAAAGAGCTTGTCACTGACCATGGTAGGCATTTTTAGAATAGAATGATGGAAGAGTTGGCCTCCAAGTTAGGGTATAAGCAAGATCACACCTCTTCTTATTACCCTCAGGCGAATGGACAGGTTGAAGCAGTGAACAAATCACTTAAGTCCATTCTCCAACAAACCATCGCATAAAGCAAGACGAATTGGCATATCATGTTATATCCTGCTTTGTGGGCCTATAGGACCACGGTTAAGACTGCCATCGATTTTTCTCCATATCAGCTCGTACATGGAGTGGAGTCTATCTTGCCAGTTGAATGCGAAATCCCTTCATTGAAGCTAGCTATAGAGATTTTACCAGACATTTCCGCATTGGAGGAACGTTTGGTCCACTTAGAGCAGCTTGATGAGCAGTGCCGAGATGCCTTAGTGGCTCTAGAAGTGAATAAGCGTTGCATTAAGGTCCAATATGATAAGTCTGTCTGTCTGAGGAGGTTTAGTGAAGGTGATTTGGTCCTTTTGTGGGATCAAGCTAAAGAACCCTTGGGGGCAGGGAAATTTAATCCCATGTGGCATGGTCCTTACGTAGTCAAATGTGTGTTAGAGAAGGGCGCCTATGAGCTGGTGGATTATGAAGGGACAGCCTTGGCAGAGCTTATAAATGGGGTTTATCTTAAAAAATACTATGCATGATCTTCAGCCAGGGCTGATTATTGTATATTATTGTACAGTTTTTTGCATAGTTAGGATTTCTTATGGTGATTGGGTTTGTTGATTAGCTTTCATTTCTTATGGAATATGTCAATGGAGTCTTCTGCTTACATAGGATTTGCTGATGGTTCTAACCGCCACACTCAACACTCAGCCTCTGCTGCTTGGGTTATTTATACTCCTATGGGTCAGGTATTGTCTTCAGGAGGTGTATGTTTACGGCCTTCTTCGAACAATGTTGTTGAATATAGTGTCGTTATCGAGCTATTGTGGGATGCCATTTCACATGGTGTTCTCTCTCTTGAGGTATGTCTTGATTCACAGTTAGTAGTGTCACAGCTTAATGGATTGTATCGTATTAGGGATCCAACATTATTACGAAGATTCTTACGTGTGAGATTGTTAGAACGACAATTTGACAACATAACATACATACATGTTTCAGGAATTTTTTAATCAAGTTGCTGACTCATATGCTAACTATGTGTTAGATTGGCATTTGTTTCATAGACCATAAGCATATCACAAACATACATTTTTACACACATGTAAATAAATAAAATCGATCATCATAAATATTTTTCATTAAACATCCAAAATGTGACGTCATAATACATAAGTGTCATAATACAAAAATGGGGCTTCCAAGCCACCAAAATATAATACACGGTAGTACAAAAATGAAGCACTCTCAGGTCTCTAAGCCTGTGGAGGAGGAGGGGGGTGCTGATCATGGTAGCACACCATGGCTCTAACTAGTCGTCAGAATAACCGAACCCATGCTCATGGTACACCAACCACCTGACGCTGCATGGCCTTAGGCAAGTCCTCAACTTGCGCCATGGGTACCTTGTGTGTCAAGCATACAAAGTTTGTGTGGATGCTTTGGAGCATCCGCTCCGCATCCACACCCATGATGTCATCTCCTCTTCCCCTCCGTCTATGACGAGGGAAATCGTCAAGCCATCGTGGTCCAACATCTACATACACATGACAGATTATCACTATGTGTCGTCACACCAAAACATGTCTTTTTGAGTCAATATATCTAAAAACATAAAAAAAATTAATAATTCAAAAAACTTTAAAAAGAGGGTTTGGGATTCATTACCTATATCACCATATGCTGCTCCTGGTGGTAGGGGCATGTCCGGATCTCCCCGAAAATCTATTCCTGCATAGGGATAATCATCGATGGCAACAATCTGTCGCTGCCACCATGGAAAGAAGTCAACTGGGTAAGGGTTAGACACCCTACCTCTGCCTAGTCTACGCATAGCATCTGCCCAATGTCATTCAGCCATATCTCAAACCCCATGAGGAGGAATTTCAACTCTAGGGCTTATCCCCAGTACACGCTTAAAGAAGAACGTGCTTAGTATGCTGCTGAAATCGAAGTTTCGTACCCTACCCATCTTGCAGTCACTGAGCTACTGCTTCATGTTACTCAACAGTGCAGTGCTCCAGTTGTACACTGTGGGTCTCATGCACTCCACTACATAGAACATCAATAGCCGCGAGGCCTGGTGGAGTGATGCTAGACCAGCTATCCTATCGAGTGCCAATAGTATGGCCTTCAGTCCTAGTACCTGGATGGAGTTTGTTGGGATTTGACTCCCAACCTTTTCTGTGTCTGAAAAATAGTATACTGCAATGTACTCATCAATGGTGAGGCCACCTCCGGGCCCGCGAGAGCGTAGGTTCACCACCTCTCCCTGTCGGGACAATCCAGTAATGAAATATATTGTCTCCACCTCTATAGTGAGGGACATCCCGTCAATATGAAAGGACTCTGAGTCTGGATCTCAGTAGTCTACTAGCATCTACAGGAGTCTTTGTTTGGCCCTCAGGCTACCAAGACACCAAAACTTGTATATCCCACATGCACGTAGAGCTTGTTGAGCCATTAAATCACCCCGAACAGCCTCTTCTACATCTTCATGTTCCCTCTCCCTCAATTCTGGAACCATCCTGCACATTAAAAGTAGTTTTTGGTCATTTTTTTACCTTAAAAAACCTTGTGTGCGGCCGCATATGTGACTATTTGCAAAACAACTGCGTATGTACGCATTTTTGGGAGGTTTTTCCGCGTATATCCAGCCTTATACGCGGAAAAGCCCCGATATCCACGTGGGCCTAAATGACCAGTTTAGACTGGCTTAAAAATAAAAATTGACCATGGAAATTGAAAAATTTTGCATGAAAATGGAAGAGGAAGACATGAGAAATTACTTGGAACAAACGGCGTCGAATTTCGCCGAACGAAGCTCCCGGAATTTGCATTGGAAGTTTTGAGTTCAAATCGGTAAAAATTTCAAATGATATGTAATTTTTGAATTTTTTACTATTTATAGAAAAATTTTGAGATTTTTGAAATTTTTTACACCCTTTCTATAGTTTTGAACCATTTCTGACCATTTTGGACCGTATTGGACTAATTTGATGATGTAGGAGTCCATTTTGAGCGTCGTTTCGACCATGGTTTTGACCCATTCATGCTGCTCTCAGGTATTATGTCTAAACTGGCATCTAGGTTAGATTTCACATCCGTTTGCACTTTGCATGACCTTATGACCATTTCATTATAACCTTAGGTACGAACCCATTCAATGTTGTCACAGAACCTTCTTGTTGTTTTAGAAGTGACATGATGTGAATGGTAGAGCTTGACCATACATGGGTGCCCTGATTAACTCCTTTGTTGCATTTGGTTCCCATGCCGACATTTTTTCCTCTAGGGTGTGGGAGTCCTTTATATAGTATCGCCATGTCTTTACGCAAGAGCCTCATACTCCTCTTGATCTTTTTGTTGGCCTTTCTCCCCAGGACTCCCTTATGTCAAGTTGTAATTGCATTATCATGAGTTTTTCCTACCTCATTAAGCCTTATGCCGTCTTTTGTGACTTTGATTATCAGCTTTATAGCCCGAGCTTGTCTCATGTCTAGCCATGCAGAGCCATTTTATATATCCTTTGCATCTTGATTCCCCATTTTTACTAAGAGGGGACTTTCCCCCGAGTGTCATTATCCTACACGAGCATAGGTATGTTCCGCTGCTTGGAACTAGTTTGCTTTCCCATTGACACTCATCTCCTCCTAGTCTTTAACTATAAAGCACTTTTATTCTTTTTCAAGCTTTTCAAAATATTTTAAAAAGTCCAAAAAAAAAAAATCAAAAAACCAAAAAGTCGGACAAGAAAAGATGTTATCTTTGGAAGCAGTTGATTCGTGTCGCCTTTGAACAGAGAACTGTATATCACATCCATTGGTTGGGTTAATAGTTTGACTTTAGGAGCTATACTCGTTTCTCTGAGTTTATCTCCACCGACTAGTTAAGCTTCCAATCCCTATGGAGTCTCTGTCGATGCCTCCTATTTCGCAGAGATGTCCTAGTTTTGTATATCGAGTCTATGTTGCCTACATTCAGTCACCATTCACCTTTATGCTCTTGTTCGAAGGAAGTTGAAACCTGAGTCGGCCATTCCTCAGTTCTCTTGACTTTGCATGTCGGCCATTCCTGGTACTGATACTGGTTCGTGCACTTTATGATTGAGTCCTTCCACATTATACAGCCTTGCTAAGTACCTTGTGTTGGATGATGAGGGATGCATTAATGCCCTCCTTCCAGTGGATTTCATCCCATCAACTTAAGATCATTTATTATGGGATAGGAATCTAGAGTCATTTTTGAAATCCTTGAGACTTCCAGTCATCAGTGGCAGGTTCTCTCGCCATTGACAGTTTTGGGAATACATCAATGTCCCCTAATCGATGGATTCTCTCAATTATTTGACCTCAACACATTTTCACACTTGTTAGTTTGCACTCTAGTACCTTGATTCCCATTTTCATTATCGATGGGTGATCTCGTGTCTGTTAACGGTATACATCAATGACCGGTAATCAGACGATGAACTGCTATGTTCGACCTCGACACCTCTATTCACATAGTAGGACATGTACTCATAGCATATTGTGTAGACTACATTCCATATTGGTGGCATTTCATATATGCTACCTCCTTTATTGTGCCAGTGTTCATGAGATTTCAGCTCTCGTGACTTGGTTCCAGTGTATGTCAGATATTTCCAGCCATTATGGAGATTTTGATCCATTATATATCTTCATATTTCATGAAGATCATGATCCTTTGTATATCTTCATAATGGAGATTCTGATATATCTATATTGTATGTGGTGATGACCACACATGTCATGTTTTGTATCATGCCTATTCATGGCCATTGTACTCTTATGTATCCGGGACTGCTATATCTACTTGCAGTTATGTGCAGAGTTTGATTATTGTATTATACTATTGGATGGATGGTTCTTCATCACTCCACTTCTGGGTTGGAATTATAATGTATTTCGGCCATCGTATCACCCCTCTAACCTCACACATTAGGGGGCATCTGTTATAGCTGATTTTACCACACATGGTGGATCACACCTTTATGGCCTTCCTTGTCCCTATGCAGACTCTTTAGACCCCATGGACCATTTTTTTACCTTTGATGTTTCCAACATCATCCCTAAAAACATGCATTATTTTCTATACGCGAATTTTAAACCTATTCTTGTGTATATACGTGGATCTGACCCTAAAACCCGTGTACATTGGGATGTGTGCAAAAGGCCAAATAGTTTTGGAGTTTTCCTTGATGTGGATTCGAGTCACTTGTCTCTTGGCCTTCGATATGCCTTGATATCGCTCGGATTTGACCTTTCATTACCCCATTGAAGCACTATGTAAGGAACCCTTTGGATACATTGAAAAGAGGAGGAATTGAAGAGCAAGAAAACTATAGTCCATTGTTGCCGGAGCTTATACTTGAGTCTGCATCCCTTTGTCCCTTGGAGAACTTTGTGTTATTCACAAGCTTTCCTTTTCTTGTGAGATTTCTATCGAGAGATGGAGGATTGAAGTGGTGGAGGCCTAGGTGGAGGACTCAGTTTCTCCGATTCGCAGATGTGCCGACAGAGGTTGTCACTATTGTAATCTCTGGTTTATATTAATAGAAATATCTTTTCCTATCCAATAACGTGTATTTAAATGAGTATTGAATCCATGGATGCTTTTAAATGCTGATATGTTATTGATTATATATGCTAGAGTAGGTATAACACAATTATATAGCATGCTTGTCTTGTTTGTTGAATGTCGAGAGAGCAAATTGTTAATACAAGCGAGAGTGGAAAAGCTCAATTGGGATCTACATCAACCGTCCGGAATAAGGTATGTTTCAAAATCCTTTAGTGTTAGATGTTTGGTTTCTCTCACATATAGGAAAGGATTGATTTCTGTGGTTACTGTGTCTGTTGTGGTACCCCAAGCCATATGAAGTTTTCTCCATAACAGCACTACTGATGATGACCCAATGATGATCCAGCAATGATGATTCAGATCAAGTGATGATCCAGACTTGATGATGATCCAGTGATGATCTAGATCCAGTGATGATCTAGATCCAGTGACGATCCAGATCTTGTGATGATCCAGACTTGAAGATGAAGATGACTTGATGATGATCCAAATGATATAGAGAAGAAGACTCGTGTTGATAAATTATGTCGAGAGAATACCTTCCCAGTTAAGAGGGAGTGTTGATGTATTTGTAACTTTGGAATGTATTCATTTGTATATCTTATGTATTGTACCGCGATGTTCCTATCGAGAAGTATTTGTAGTGTAAAAAAGTCATGTAAAGTGATTGAGGTCAACCCTCCATTGTAAGTCGTGGCAATAGTCCCCACAATTGAGTTAAGGTTAACCCTCCTTGTTGATCAGAGGGCAAAGTCCCCATAGTTTTGGGGCACTAGGGTTATTACACTCTCCTAGAAAAGTCGGCCCTGGTAAGTAATTGTTAAGTGAGGCCGACTTGTTGGAGTGGACATTAAGTGAATGAAAGAATATAAATAGAGAGTGAGCCTCTATATTTATCACACACACTCACTCACTAGGTTGCATTACTTAGAGAGGAGAAGCTCTCTCAAGTGAGAGACAGAGAACAGCTGTTGGAGATCATCTTTTCTGTCTTTGGGTTTTACTGCTGCGATTGGTGCTCATTATATCTCTGAGGAAGTTGCGGGGTTTTCTCCTTTATGGTTTCCCCGAGGAAAATTCTTTGTGTCTCTTGTGTCTTATGATTATTGCTGTGCATGTTATTCTCTTAGATAAGATCCTAGATCATATTGATTAAATGATAAAAATCTAACATATCCAGGCTCTTTCTTGGGAAAAAAGTGGATTTTTTTTTCTTTTCATTTTGTATATTTTTCAAGGGAAAAAATGTAGGGTCATGACACGCAAATCCATTTTTGTAGTTTTTTGTGTAGAATATAAAGAAAACAATTAATGATCTAAGTTTCTATAGAAAAACTAGCTTCCTTCTAAATAAAAATAAAAATGATATGTAATATGTGTCACCCTTCTCTTTTACCTTTGTCAATGCATTACCTAAATTTGTGGAAGTACAAGTATTCATAAAACTATGACACATTTATGAAGTATTTATTGATACTCAATATGAGCTAATATTCAACAATACTTGCTCAATATTTTCTAAAAAGGAATTTTCCATACTAGACCCAATATGTTAGTAACATTTAGAGCAAGATGGTAACTACATCTGCATTTATGGTAGTACCTTAGTTCCCCAAATTTTGTTGAATCATGCGTTAGATAGGTTTGCACTCATGGAGGTAGCATACAAATTAATGAAGTTTGGAATCAATTCCAAAGTGAAGGAACATAAGAAGGTCATGTACCTAGTGTACCCCTTACCATTAGATCTTTCCCACATAAAGATATTGTTGTAGCCTCATAAGAATTAGATGTGATGTAATTGTATAAGCTACAACTAAAGGCATTCAAAACCACAACCCTTTGGATATAATCTTCAATTAGTTTAAGCAGCAAGGTCTAACTTGGCCTTATTTCCACCACGGTTTCCCAAAAGAAAAAAATTGCAAGTGGGCACTTAATTTTCACATTATATAGGTATGAAAGTAAGAGTCCATAGAAAGGGAGAAGGAAAAGTAAAACTTATTGAGATTAGTGCTCGAAGTAATTCAAATGTCGAACCTTAGAACCTCTCCACCATGTTAACCAAAGAACAAACACTCCAAATGGAGAGAAAAATGATATAATGGGTGATTAGCCAAGAGAAAAGGACAATAAAGATGAGGCGGATCCAAATGTAGACACTACATCAACAATGGAAATGTCAAATAAATAAGATGGAGAACTTGAAGCCATAGAGGGCCAATCATGTAGCAATCAACAAGAGTGGCATGAGAATCTCCATGTAGAAACCAAGAAAGATGGTTAACCAACATGTAACTTGGGCTTAGCAAGTGCAATAACTAGTAGTATAACATCATTTTGGCTAGAGGACTTACTTGGGAAATTTCCCACCAACATTGATGATAAGGATTCTTCAACTACATTGGATAATTTTTCATTTGATAGGAAAATAAAAATCATGACGAAGAAAACCCACATACAAAAGAGAACCAACAATGAATGGGTCATTATTGAGATTACAAAGTCATTGGTGGTCGACATTGGATAGGGTACTCATGCCTCTGTTTCCACCATTAGACTTGAAATTTTACTACTTCTAAGGAATGCATCTTTAAGCTCATGGATGAAATCAAACAACATAAATAACGTATATCCAATCTTGAGAATCAGGTGGTGTATTATAAGGATTAAAAGCATACCGGTCCCTACTTTAGTACATTCACTCGCATGCGAGAATAAAAAAAGGTGTCTCTTAATCTATGTTTTCTATCAACATATTCATGTGTGCAAATGGTCAGCTGACAATACTACAATGGTGAAGCAACAATTGGAATGGAAAAGAGTTGACATTAAGGAGAAGGGGATTCAATTGGATGATATTTTCATTTGGAAAGAATAACACAAGTCTATCCTTGCTAATATATGCCTACTAAGTCGATATGAATAATTTTTTCTAACATCAAACATGTTAATTATAACCTCAAAGACATTGTGAAAGAATTGGTCACTCTAAGAAATACACCGATAATTATTTGACAAATGCTCTGGAGATGGTATATCTGCATCCAGTGCCCATTTTTCCAAATGAGCATGGGCCCCTTCACATTTGTCAATACATAGAAGAGAAGAATCAAAAACCATCTCAAGTGCAAGATATCACTCATTTTGAATTTGACTAAATTCAATAGAATAACCAAACACTACCGAAGTCTTCTTGGTGGAGTATGCTCCAATGTTAGGTCTAATCTATGATGGGATTATAGATAAGTTTGAATTTGTGAGTAAATCAATGCAAATGTAAATTTTAGTAATTTATTTGAAATGCAATTGGCATATGAAATTATAAAGGGGCATGGGAGAAGCCAAGAAGGAAGGTGAAGAGACATTTTTTGTAACTCCTTGGATGTAACTCCTATCTATCTATCTACACACACACACACACATATATATGCATTCAACTAATTATAAAGGGACTTTTTTTGGAAAGAGGAACTCAAGAGGAAGATTTTGTAATCCAAGTTTCAAGTTTCCATTATGTAATGTAATATAGTCATGCAGTTTGTGGTGAATAATCATGTAATTTGTTCATTAATTTCCTTCATGGCTAATATGTGGGTATTTTCTTGTGAATGTGCATTCATCAAGTCTATATTTGTTATTATGTTTTCCTAATACATAATGGGTTCATGAATGTAAAATTTTGGATTTGTTGGTTTCTGTAAATATAATAAATTCATATTTTGTATATGTATAAGAATGTATTTCAATTTATGAGTAGCTTCATTGTTTCCACTACTTGAGATTGAAAGGAAGAAGAGGTGTGGAATATTCTTTCTATAATAATCAACGATAGAAGAATTTACAGAAATATATATAAACACAATTGCAATAATGAACAACACAAAAACATACAAGCATATACAATGAATTTCTAGCGAAACACTTTGAGAGAAAAAAACCTACACCTCATTATATCTACTACTGGAGATTGAAAAAATTAGAGGTGCAAAATATGCTTCCTATAATAATCAAAGAGATAAGAACATGTAGAAATCTAAATAAACACAAGTGCATTAATGAACAACACATAAACATACAAGCATAGACAACGATTTCTAGGGGAAACCCTTATGGGAGAGAAAAACCATACTCCAAAGAACACTCAAATGTATTATCCAAGAACTAACAAATGGTTACATCACAAAGTATCCATGCTCTCAACAAGAGTTTTCAATAACATAAGGATTCTAGAGAAATTTTGGCAACATAATAGTAAGTTGAAAAGTCATACATTATTGTCCTCCAACACTAGCACTCAATAAATAAGCATAACAAAACCAGAAACCTTTGATGGTTTTCCAATTACACATGTTGGAAACCACCAAAAATGAGTTGGACAACTACTGTTGCTTAGCATTCATTTCTTGCTAGTGATATGTATTTCTTCCCTATCATTGTTCATCATTTATTCTATGTTATAACTCAACAATGATGACATGATTTTCTATAGGATTGCAAGTGTATGACATACCTATCTGAACATTCTCCCACTTTTCATATACCTTGCAAGAGTATAAGGGGAATGTATCAAACTATGGACTTACTGCTCGATGCCATAAGGATTGTAGACTCACAAAACCACTTGAATTTACTTATCCTCATTGATTTCATCAATGCATTTGTAACATTTTGCAAAGTGTCAACTTTATCTAGTATCACCCCATCCTCTGTAATGTCCCTAGAAAAATGGTATTGGATATAAATATGTTGTCTTTGCATGAAAGGTCAGATTCTTAACCAAACAAATGGAATTGTTACTATCACATTGAAATGTAATAACTCTCTAGTGTATCCCTGCATCTTAACACAATTTCATAAGTGAAATGGTATCCTTATAAGAATGAGTAGCTTCCATATTCTTTGCATCTGCAATGCACATAACTAACATAGCCTCTCACTTTCTCATCCAACTCACTGCTCAACCAAATAGTAGAAACACATATTTGTTGGTAGATCTCCTCCTATCAATATCCCCTATGCAATAAGAATCCACGCAACCTTGTCTATCAACTGAGTGTGGTGTTTGACTACAATAAGGTATTTCCACATAGGTTCAATACCTTAACAAATGTCTCACACAAACAAAATATACATCGACACACCAATGTATTACATGGTTTAAATCCTTGAAGAGTGAAACAAATTCATAACTCCAACCAAACAACCACTTGAGGTAATATATTAATGCAAAGGAAAAATATTTACATGTGAATTTCTCATAATCAATCATTAGCTAATGATGGCTCCTCACATATCAATGTGTCCATTAATATTGAAGAGAATAAGAACCATTGGATCACTTTATGTCTAGAACATATAGTGACCATGCTTCACTACCAAACACACAAAAGTAGTTTAAATTGAGTTTAATTTTACTCCATGCTTCTACCCCTATCATATCTTTTAAATCATTTGTGGGAGTGCAATTAACTATGTAATTAGCACAATTGATGGATTTTCCCCAAAACGAAGACTTAATCCCTTATATCGAATCATACAATTTGTCATTTCCTTTAACGATGTTATTCTTTCTCTCAAAAACACCATTTTGATATACTGTGTATGAAACATTATGCTGCATCTGAATTCCGTATGTAGAGTAGTAAGTGATCATAAATTTATTGTTAACATATTCACCTTCATTATTTGTTCTTAAATTATGTATTTGTAGTCTAAATTGTTTTTATACAAGGGCCGCTTGTAGGCCAAAAGCATGTCAAAAAATTCACTATTAAGTTTTTAGATGAAGTAAACCCAAGTGTGTTTGGAGAAGTAATCAATGAAATTTAAGAAGCAATTGAACCAAAAGAAAGAAGAAAAAGGATTTGGACCACAAAAATCTCCGTCAACAAGTTACAAGGGGTCTAAGAGGCACATTTGTCAAAATTGTTTACCGAGAACATATCAAGAAAAAACACCATATTTGAAAGAAATAAGAGGAATACTAGTCACCATTTTCTGATTACATAGTTGTTGCAATGCGTGATAGTCTAGATGACCAAATCACTCATGCCAAATTTTTCTCAAGTCATCACTATGATAAATAAAAACTCATGGAAAAGATAATGAACCAAAGTTGTCAAATATATCCAACTTGGTAATATCATCAACAATTATAGTTGCTAGGACATGCTTAGGATATTTTAAATCCTTGATTACAACTTGATGAGGTCAAAAATCTATAGTCTTACCTTCACCTAAATGAGTGACCCAATAAACTGATAAGGGAATGTAGGAAAGACTTGGACCACATAATACATATTTGAAATTATCATAATGTACTTGCATTGTTCCAAACCCTGCAACAATAAGATATCTATCATCACCAACAAATATTGTTTTGGTGTTATGTTCATTAAGAGAAAAAATGGCTTTATCCTTAGTCATATCATAATATGTCGTAGAATCAATGAGCCACTTATTAGAATAAGAAGAAGTAGATGATGCATTGAAGGAAAAATCAGAAGCAACAATTTCACATTCATGAGAATAAGGGTTAGAAGAAGAATCAATATTGATGTTATGCTTATTCATCGTTTCTTCTAAGGCCTCCATCTTCTTGAAACATTTAGACTCTACATGAACATATTTCCCTCAAAAATTATAATGACTCTCATTCTTCTTGCATTTTGATTTGGTTACCTTATCACCATTGGAAGAAGGAGATAGCTAAGAGGCCTTGGGACCATTATTTTGCTTTATATTGTTGTGAGGGTGTTGATTCTTTGGATTCTTGACTATATCCTTTTGTTGCATTACTAAGGCTTTGTTAGATGCAATTGCAATATTGATCACTCCAAGATCCATGAGCTTATATTGCTCTCTAATCATAGAATCACAAAAGCATTCAACATAGATAATTTGGTAAGTAGCCACTTGACTAACACGAGCTTCTCTAGTGGAGTGAAAAATAGATACAAAAATAAAATAAGCTGTAACTCTAAGATTAGAAAGAATAACATATATGAGTTGGTTGATACATCTTCAGTATTTTACATTTTGCAAGTAAAGGTCCAAGTGTTTTGAACTTGTTGAAAATAGTTGTCATTGATGTCAAAGAAGTTAAATAATGACAAAGGAATAACCAAAGACAAGATGGCTAACAAAGAAATTCCAAAGATCGGATTATAGTTCTATGAGTAGCGGTCGATCGATGCAAGAGGCGGAGGAGATGAGAATCTGCAACAGATGGTAGTTCAATGAGTAGTGGTCGATTGATGCAAGAGGCAGAGGAGATGAGTATATGTAGTAGAATTCATTACGAACACTCAATAATCATCCGATTAGGTGATCAATGGTATAGATTGATTTAACTATTGGGATTTATCCCACATTGGAAGCGCATTTGAGTTTGTATGTGTTTATATGCATCGACCTCACTATGGTTATTCGACGCGTAGAGAAAAGGTATCGTGGGGGCTCTACGTGCTTGGAATCCATGAGAAGTCACTAGCATGGATCTCGGGACAACCTGTTAGGCCCTGTACATTTTTGGAAGAGGTAACATGAACAGATCTGACGGTTAGGAGAAAGTCCCCAGAAGATCTACGACTGTAGAGCGATCCGCAACGCTATAGCACAAAACCGCATTTGATCGTAGACCAACAATTAGGAGTGAACCTGCAAGGAAATCAACGGTGGTGAATGATTTCCGCACAAAGAAAAGTGAAAGATCTGCAATCCACATTAGATCGTAGATCGATGTTCGGGAGTGAACCTGCAAAGAAATCAATGGTCCAAAAAAATGAAGAAACAAAGATGCGAAAGAAAATTACAGAGGTCTGAAATAGGAAAGTGTGGTTCCGCATTCCGTAATCCGCAAGATCAATAGTTAGGATGGACTCCATAAGATATCAATGGTGTGGAAGAAGTTTTGCAGAAAGGGAATCGCGGAAGTATGAACAAAATTAGAGAACTCACAATTCGCAAGATCGACAATTGGAAAGACTCCGCAAGAGATTGATGGTGTAGAAAGGAATTTGCGGAGACATTCTCATGAAATTTGGAAAACCCGCAATCCACAATCTGCATCTGATCTAAGATTGACTATCAGGAAATATTTTGCATGAGATCAATGATCAGGGAAGAGTCTGCATCAGATTGACGTCGCAAAAGAAATCTTGCGGAAGTACTTTTAAGGAATTTGGAAAACCCGCAATCTGTAATCCGCATCTGATCTAATATCGATGATCAGGAAAGGGTCCGCATGAGATCAATGGGGTGGAATAAATATTGCAGAAAACAAATTGTAGAAGCACTTTTAAGGAGTTTCGAAAACCCGCAATCTACATCTGATCTTAGATCAACAGTGTAGAAAGACCATTGTGAAAAGTACCTTGCAGAAAGGTAGTTGTGGAAGGACCTTTTGAGAAAATTCATAACGTACGTCCACAATCTGCAATCCACATGAAATCAAAAGTCTAGAAAAATATTTGCAATAAATCAACGCTGTAGAAATTATCTTGTGGAAAGGACATTGTGGAAACGAAAATGCGGAAGGTTGCGACTGGAAAATTAAACAGTAAAAATTCGATTAACATAGAATTAGTTTCAAATTAGTTTAGTTGTCTTGGAGAGTCATGATGAAGGTAGGTGATTGTTGAATGTTTGAGGGCATATAAAAAATAGTTTAAACCTTCAAATATTAGTCTATGCACTTTCAATTGATAGATTGATTGAAGTATAGTCAAAGATCAAATTATCATATGAGGGAGGTTGGGAGGCGCTAGGGTAACCAACAGGATTACTAGGGGGTTGTGTAACCAGGAATATTTCACCTTCTGTAGACAGAAGCTGTTCCTTTGGTATGAATGGTTCAGATCCAGAACAAATGAGTGAACGACAAAGGATGAAGACCTTCCCTGAACGTCGTAGACACCTGGAATGCTGCTTTGATTGTGAACCTGTGTACCTGCAAATAGATCAAACATGAAAACACATCAAAGCTACTAGAACATCTACTTATCCATGTTAGTGACTAAGGAATCTAACAACATGTACATGTGAAATCAAAACAACAGTAATGTGGGACGGAAATCAGCTTTGCATTAAAGATGTATGGAGAAGCTTACAACCATTGCCTTAGTGTCGACAAGCATCTCCACGAGATAAACAGTTCATCCCCATAAGCTCCAACTTTTCTCTCTATGCTCTCTAATGGCTTTGGACTAAGTGATCAATCCAACCACATAGTTATATAGTTCTCCCCCTCAACTATGGACATGAGCTTGTATTTATAAGGCTAAATGGATAGGAATAGTTGATAGAATTGTGGGTGAGGTGGCTCTAAGATCCTACCATGGGGGATCTCGAGCTCAACTAACCCATAATGATAGGGATAAGGGAGGAAACGGGGCTCATGATATAGAAGCCTCAAGAAAATTCTCTTTTTCCCATTTTACCCAAGGTACCGCTTTTATTCTCTTATGACATAGCGGTTTAGATGAAAAATGCTTATGGACCAAAGACCAAATGCGGTGGCACCGCTTATAAAAAACAGGATACATGCGATGCGAGCAAGGTACCGCTCATGGGCCACAAGGAAAGCGCGGTGCTGATTTTTTTCATGTAGAATTGACAAACATAGTAGGTTTCCACTCTAAGTGTTGGGATTAAGGGCAAACATGTAAGTCAAAGGTCTTATCACATGGTGCTGACAGGATTTCGGTATAATAGAATCCCCCCCAACGCATGAGACTTAGAGGGATACGATAAACGAGAGCTTTGAGAGAATAAGTTGTCACTTTGAGGTGAAAATGTCAGCTCGATCGGAGCATGTCATCTGGTAGGCATCTATAGTACATCAATATTTTTTAATCATAAACACATGTAACCAACTCATGGTTGCAGACCAATACAAGGTAGATCCATGGGAGGAATAAACAAGCATGGCTACTAGAATACAACATAGATCCATGTGATAGAGGACTCAAACTTGGACATAGCTACCAGACATACAATGTAGATCTATGTCATACAGACGCAAATTTAAGCATAGCCACAACCATACAAATGTGGATCCATGCTAGACATACAAAACTCCATTGCAACCTAGGGAAAGCAACGAGTGCTTAAACAAATACCTAGGGTCTTCGTCTCATCTTCCACAAACTACGATTCTATCCATGTGATTACAATGATCTGAAGTTGAACATGGTAGAAACCACTTGATTACCGGTCAATGATGTGAACTGTTAACAAGTGCAAGGGAGATCACCATTGATGTCAATGATTCCCAAGGTACCCTAGTACAATCTACTGAGTGTGAATAGATGTCTTGATGTCAAACACCCAATCGATTCTATCGATTAAAGGTCAATGATGTGAACCTATGTCGAGAGCGAGAGAATATGTCATTAAAGCATACAGATCTCAAGGTACTAAGTTTTTGTTTCTAAGACTATTTCCCGGATGATGAGATGCTGTCAATGGGAATAGTCTCATCGAAGGAGGGCCATGATGAGTCCCACATTGATGACACGAAACTCAAAACATAGTTCTGTAATGATGTGAATGTAGTAACAATAGGACTGACTCAAAAGTACTGACACAAAGACTATTTTGACTGCAGAGGTAGACTTCTTCAACTTCCCTTTGAACATCGGGTGGCACGACAAAAGTCTTGGAAGCATGACTATACGGGACAAACACACAATGCGATAGTGGACAATGCATTCTTTTGAAAGACTCAAAGGCGTGACATGAATCATGAAAGTGGATTGTCATGGAAATTAGCTGAATACTCAATTGACTAAAATGATATGTAGACAAGTGCCATGTTCAAAGGTAGTGACAAACTACTGCCATTTATTTGCAAAATGATTCCCTTCCCATTCCCCCCATCATGGTTGATGAGTGCCTCTTTTCGGTTTTACGAGTTCAAAGAGGGTAACAAACACTCGGTATAGCTTGTCCGAAGACAAGTCCAAACTCATATGTTTTACGAACCTGAGAGAGGAGGGGTTCGTTCCCAAAATGGGTCTCTCAATGTTTAATTTAACGAGTCCAATGAAAGAAAACTCGGTATCGTTCATGTTTAGAGAGTCTGAACGACCACGGAAGAAGACTCCAAAGGGTCCTTTTTCGTATGATTTAGTCCCTAAGGCCCGAAAAAGTGTAAAAAAATGCCTTAGAGAACTCTTCTAGTCATGATTGGATGGAGTGTTCCTTTTTCGTAAATAGTCTATTTGAACCGAAAAAGAGATAACCTACCGTTGGAGAGACGACTCTTCAAATGCTTTAACGAGCGTGAAGAAGACAAGATCACTCAACAATATTTTCGTATATAAGGAGCCTAAAAAGAGTTTAAAGAAGACTCTATTAGGTCTCTTTGCACAATGAGAGATTTTACAAGCCTGAAATAAATCAGAAACGGACTCGGACCTTTGATACTAAGTTTTGAGAGCATGACCAAAGTGTTGTAATAAACGCTCAACGACTTTTTTCATTTTATGGTAGTACGAAAAATTCAAAAATGAACTTCCAAAACTTTACTGCTACTGTTCTTCTATCCCATAGTGGAGAGCATTTGGAGCACTTTCCGAGCCATATCTTTAGTTGCTAACATCAGGAATTTCCACCATCGGATTCGAGCGCCGTCAGTTCCAGGTAATAGCCTAAACGCTACTCTTTCATATTATGCCTTTAATTTTGACTTTGACTTTCAATGGTGATTTGAGCTTGTAAGGAAAGCCCTAAAATTGTGGAAGCGGGCACCGCACTTATCCCTTGCGGGATACTCGGTGCCTCGCTAGAACCGCACTGAAAACAAAGAGAGCAGGCAGTGCCACCACCTGTCTTCAACGGGGCACAGGCGGTGCCATCCGTGAAGATGTAAAACTAAACACACAAGCAAAACTAGATCATTTTATTTGATTTGAATGATTAAGAATGATCCTAATGGGTCTTGTGATTGTTTTTGGTAGGTTCTAGCTAATAAAAAATGGTCATATGAAAAGAGAGACAACATGATAATGATGACACCTTCGTCAAAAGGAATGCAGGTTGCATAGCCACATTGAGAGACTGCAGACTCCTAAAATTGTTCTGCACACCCAGTATGGTATCGCATGAGCGATTGCTAGAGAATATACTCCAGATGTGAAATTCGGAGCAACAAAATTTCGAGGTTGGTGCTCATATTCTGATAGTTGAGGTAGAGGACATCTACTTCTTGACTGGCCTTTCGAGACAGGGTGCTCCCATCTCGCTGACTGGTTCCCATGGAGGGGACATCACTATACAAGAGTTGATAAACCGTCACTGTATCCCTGGGACAAGGACATCGGGGAAGAAAATACCTATAAAAGCAGTGATGGATGGACCTCTACAAACTGTATTGTTTACCATGTAGAGAGTGGTGGGAAGCCAAGGGGTGCACCAGGATTCTAGAGCACATATGCTATATGCCATAGAGACCATGGTGCCTACAGTATTTAACTGTGCAAAAGCCCTGCGTCCGATATTCAAGGATCAACTGACCAAGTGTCGACAGGGGGAACTGAAGCAGTTTGGTTTTGGTTCCATTCTAGCCTACTTCTTCTTCGAGAGGGTACCACAGATGAGACCTCAGGTGGTATTTACAGAGCTGAGAGCACGGGACCCTCACATGTAGAGGTGGGTTCGGATTATGGCCCGTATTGGAGTGGGCAAGGGGAAGTTAAAGTTTGGTGACCCGTTCTTTCAATGGCTGAGAGATCAGATCCTCATGGTGGAGGATTATGTGTATGCAGGCACAGACTTCAGCAGAGACTCTGACCTACCACTCCCACCTAGTGGACAGTGGGGTGACATTAGTAAGAAGCAAAAAACCCTAAAATGGAAGTAGTGTTTTTATGTTGTTAATTTTTTATATTTTTTTATGTTAAGTAACGGGACTTGAATATTTTTCATGCAGACATTGGAGCAGCATGAACTAGGGAGATACTCCATTGGATAGACGAGCCGGAGCCCGCTTCGTACCGTAGGGTGATGATGTGATAAGGGAGTTAGAGGAAAACCTGGAGAGGTTGACTCTAGACATCCCCGATGCTTCCATTGATGACCTCCCTCTGAGGTATCAGAGACCTACAGTGGGAGTGCCAGGTCGGTTTAGCAGACTGCTATGTAGAGTAGCCCGGGTAGTGATGTGCTACCACGAGCATCACTAGACATTGTGTGTATAAGATATCTACTGAAAGCTGACAGCTTCAGGATTTTGTATGGTGATTTTTACCTAAAAGCCTATGTGCTTCAGATGAGGTCTCATGACCTATTTTTTGTAAACATGTTCATATATATATATATATATATACAGACTTTTACTTGGTGTTTATATGTCTCAAATGGTGAATGTATTTTACATGAGTTTTATGTGTCTTTAATTGTTTATTTACAATGAACCATGTTTGATTTTAATGTCATGAATGGGAAATATGCCAATCTAGGATGTAATTAGCTAATGAGTCAACAACTACATTATGTTCCCTAGGGATATGCCTATAGGTGATAGTTTCAAATGACATTTCTAACAGGCGTACCCTCTAGAAGAGGCAGAGAAGTATAGGGTTCCTAATGGTATAAACATGGTTTAGATGACAAACCACGAGTTGTGAGTCCATCAAGACTACCAAGTTATTAACATCTTGGGAGGAATCTTCAGCTAGAAGACCTATGACTGCTCGATACTCGACGATGTTGTTGGTAGAGGGACCAATACAAACCGCTCCTGAACTGACCAAATCATGAGCTGGGGAATAGAGAACCCAAGCAGCTGAGGCAAGATTCAAGGTGTGGCAACAACCACCATCAACGAAGTTGTAGAAAGACATCTGCTCTGCACGGCCAAAACATGGTATAAACATATACGGACACTAAACTCAAATCCATATTGAAAATACTTAAAGCACACTGAAATTCAAGCAATATACATATATACAAGATACTATCCAAGAGAGATCTAGGTGTAGTACCTCTTCAGGTACAACCCATTGCGAGGTTTCCCTAAAGGGATTCCATCATAGTCTATGAGCTCATAGGCCCCTTTCTCTAAAACTTTAGAAATGATGAAAGGACCATACCACATGGACTCGAACTTTCCTTTCCCCAGTTTGTCATACCTATGATCGTAAGTCAAAACTAGGTCACCCTCATTAAAGGCACGAGGTTGGACAGATTTATCATACTATGCCTTGACGCATTTATTATGTACCTCATTAGCCAAGGCAACATCTCTCCTAATTTCGTCAAGGTTATTCAAGTACAAAAATCTCTCTTCCTTTGCGGAAGTATCTGGGAGAAGTTTTGATGGCAAGTTTCAAGGATGGAATATGACATTGAATCGGCAAAATAGCTTCGAGTCCATAGACCAGCTAGAAAGGTGTGAAACAAGTAGTTGTTTTCACTGAAGTCCTATAAGCCCAAAGAACAAAGAAAAGAAAATGGTTCCGGTTGGATTTATGGTCTCCAACCATATGACAAAGCATAGTTTTCAAAACTTTGTTAATGGCCTCTACCTGACCATTAGCTTGCGAATAATATGGCGTAGAGTGTTAATGGCGAAAAACTAGCTTAGCACTTAGTTCCTCCATCATTTGATTACGGAAATGTGATCTATGATCAGTAACAATGGACTGTGGGACTCCAAATCTAGCTATGACATGATTGGACAAGAAGAGAGCGATAGTATTACCATCTTCTACATATGTAGGCATGGCCTCATCCCACTTTGTAAAATAGTCAACGACTACGATGATGTAACCATGCCCCCCGGCTGAGGTAAGATTACAATGCATATAATCAATCCCCCATTTGGAAAATGGCCAACGACAATGACAGGGTGTAGCAAAGCAAGATGAGTGCGCTTTTTGGGATAAAAATGTTGACAAGGTGGGCATTTCTTAACAGGCTCGTGACAGTATTTAAAGACTAAAGGCCAGAAACAGCCAGCATGAAGGATTTTTTGGGCTGTAGCCATCCCAGATAAATGACCGCCACCTGCTCCAGAGTGGAAATCATTCAACACTTGTTCAGCTTCTTCATGGGTGAGGCATCACCAGAGAATGGAATCAATCCCACATCTATACAAGGTGTGATTCAGGATGAGGTAGTATTTCACGTGGTGACGGATACGATGGCGATCATCATGGGATAGATTTGGCTGAAATCTTTGTGTTTGGAGATAAATAAGCAAATCTCCATACCATGGATCAGTAGTGCTTAATAGGAACAGGAATTCATCCGGAAATGAATCACTAGGCTCAGATTCCATCGAAGCACAGGGAAGATCACACATGAACTCGGCAAAGACCAAGGATTTCTTTGATGTGGATTTGGAAAATTCCAAATCAAACTTCTGTAGTATGACTATCCATCAAGAGTACTTGCTCCCGATTACCTGACGAGTCAGGATGTAATACATAGGGTTCTAGTCTGCTAATACAGTGGTTGTGCGGAGCAAAATGTAGTGACGAAATTTTTGTACAGCAATGATCGTGACCAATGCTAACTTCTCCATGCATGAATATCGGGTTTCAGAATCCATAAGATTCTTACTAGAATAATAAATCACGTGCTTCTGACCGTCGGGATTTTCCTGCACCAAAACCATAGCGATGGTAGTAGTGGAGGCAACAATATATAAGAGAAAGTCCTTTAAATAATCTGGGGGGTGTATCACGGGTGAATGAGTTAGAGCGTGTTTGAGATTATCAAAGGCGCGTTGGACTTGTTCATCCCAAAATAACGGAGTTTCCTTCTTAAGGAGATGCATATAACCGTGCATTTTATCTACAAAATTGCACATGAAACGGCGGAGGAAGTTTGCCTTCCCTTGCAAACTTTGGAGTTCGAGAAGATTGGTTGGCGCTGGTAGAGCTAAAATGGAAACAATTTTCAAAGGGTCTATCTGGATTCCATCCTTAGAGACCACAAAACCCAACAGGCATCCCGTCTCAACGCAGAAAACACATTTATGCGGATTGACCCATATATTATAATGACGGCATCTCAGGAAAATATCTCTAAGATGACCAGGGTGGTCCTCTCATCGCTGTGAATGAGTAGAGTGGTCGTCAAGGTATGGTTCAACAATATGTTTAATATCGTGAAACGCATAGGACATTGCATGGTAGAAAGTGGCTCCACCATTTTTAAGCCAAATGGTAACTTCCTATATGCAAAGGTTCCCCATGGGAAAATGAATGCCGTCTTGTGTTGATCGGTGGGTAATATCTCAATCTGATTATAGCTAGAAAAGCAATCCATGAATGAGAAGATGACACTTCCAGCATAGTTGTCGATAATCTAATCAATATGTGGAGTAGGAAATTTGTCCTTGGGACAAGCTTTAATCAAATCTCTAAAATCGATACAGACTCTAATGGTGCCCTGATTTTTATTGATAGGGACAATGTTCGATACCCATTCCATCAAGGGTACGGGATAAATAAACCCATCTTTTAGAAGTTTCTCTATTTCAGCTTTAATAGCTGCAGCCTTCCGTGGATGGACTTGCCTTAGGTTTTTCCTGACAAGTTTAGCCGTGGGATAGGTTTTAATTTCATGGATCACAATGGATGGGTCTATCCCCGACATTTATTCATAAGACCAGGCAAAAATATCGCATAATTCTTTGAAAAGTGCCTTGTATGCTTCAGATTCATCTGCCGAGCAGTTTTTCCCAACATGAACATGCTCGATGGTATCAGGCTTGGCTGATATGTCAATTGGATTTGTTTGAGTAATGTTGCAAAGGTTTCCTTTAGAATCTGTGTCTTGCAACAATATAGGACTTTGAGGTGCGTTGACAATATCAATGGAAAACAAGGATGTAAAGTCATGGTCGATTGTACTGGTGTTGGGGAGGAACGAGGATCTATGATGGTGATCCTCCCAAATGGACTCATT
>LPNX011126396.1:700956-751125 GCA_001517045.1 Pseudotsuga menziesii | reverse complement strand
GATAACAGAGAACCCTGTGTTCCGTCGTAACACATAGAAATCCGATATTTCTACATACAAGATAAAGATGCAGATGATGATGTTTCAGTATTCCCATACTGAATATATAGATGATGCTTTCAGTATTCACATACTGGAGATACATATGGTGATAGTTCAGTATTCACATACTGAAGATGTAGATGATGATGGTTTAGATGGTGATGTGCTGACGAAGCCTCTATCTCGAGTAAAGTTCGAACACTTTCGAGACAAGCTTGGTGTGGTTTGGAAAGACCTTCCTTGAAAGGGGGAGTAATGATGTTGCAATGGGATTGTATCATCCTGGGACATATGTCCAAAAGTGATCCGGAGACCTCGGTCTTCGAGAATGAAGAGGGATTGTATCATCCTGAGACATATGTCCAGAAGTGATCCGGAGACCTCGATCTTCGAGAATGAAGAGGGATTGTATCATCCTGGGACATATGTCCAGAAGTGATCCGGTGACCTCGGTCATCGAGAATGTAGTATGATTGTATCATCCTTGAACTTCGGTTCAGAATGGATCCAGTGAACTTCGGTCATCGAGAAGGTGGCAGGATTGTATCATCCTTGGACTTTGATTCAGAATGGATCCGGTGAACTTCGGTCATCGAGAAGGTGGCAGGATTGTATCATCCTTGGATTTCGGTTCAGAATGGATCCGGTGAACTTCGGTCATCGAGAAGGTGGCAGGATTGTATCATCCTTGAAATTTGGTTCAGAATGGATTTGGTGAACTTCGGTCATTGAGAAGGTAGTAGGATTGTATCATCCTTGAACCTCGGTTCAGAATAGATCCGGTGACTTCGGTACTCGAGAACGTGTGTTGATCCCGTAATTCCAATAGGAAGGATTGTATGAGTTCCACAACTGTGTTGATCTCATAATTTCGAAAGGAAGGATTGTTAGTAACTCCATAAAGACCTAAATCCCGTAATTCCGAAAGGAAGGATCATTGAATTGATCCCGTAATTCCAATAGGAATGATTGTCTAAGTTCCACAGATGTGTTGATCCCGTAATTCCGAAAGGAAGGATCGTTAGTAACTCCGTAAAGACCTAAATCCTGTAATTCTGAAAGGAAGGATCGTTGGTAGCTCCATAAAGACTTGATCCCGTAATTCCAATAGGAAGGATTGTCTGAGTTCCACATATGTGTTGATCCCGTAATTCCAATAGGAAGGATTGTCTGAGTTCCACAAATGTGTTGATCCCATAATTCCGAAAGGAAGGATCGTTAGCAACTCCGTAAAGACCTAAATCCCATAATTCCGAAAGGAAGGATCGTTAGTAGCTCCGTAAAGACTTGATCCCATAATTCCAAAAGGAAGGATCGTCTAAGCTCCACAAATGTGTTGATCCCGTAATTCTGAAAGGAAGGATCGTTAGTAACTCCGTAAAGACCTAAATCCCATAATTCTGATAGGAAGGATCATCTAAGTACCACAGACATGTTGATCCCATAAATCCGAAAGGAAGGATCATGTTGATGTTTTGATGATGATGATGTTGATGTTTTGATGATAATGATTTTATGATGATGATGATGTACTGATCGAAAGATCAGAGTGTGATGATGATGATATTTTGATGTTTTGATGATGTTGAATGTTTTGATCATAATGATGTTTTGATGATGTTGATGTTTTCATGATGATGATGTTTTTATGATGATGATGATGTACTGATCAAAATATCAGAGTATGATGATGATGTACTGATCGAACGATCAAGAGTATGATGATGATGATGTACTGATCGAACGATCAAGAGTATGATGATGATGATGTACTAATCAAAATATCGGAGTGTGACAATGATGATGATCAGTATGTGATGATGACGACATACTAATCAAAATATCAGAATATGATGATGATGATTCTGTTTGAGAGTTGAAGTATGATGATGGTGCTGATCACGATGTTATTAATCAGAATGTGATGATGTTGTTGATCGAAAGGTCAAAATGCTGAAGATGTCTTTACTGATCGAAAGATCAAAGTGTTGAATATATTGGTGATGATCGAAAGGTCAAAGTGCTGAAGATGTTGCTGCTGATTGAAAGGTCAAAGTGTTGAAGATGTTCCTGAAAATGTTGTTGATCGAAAGGTCAAAGTGCCAAAGATGTTGTTGATCGAAAGGTCAAAGTGCTGAAGATGTTGCTGTTGATCGAAAGGTCTAAGTGCTGAATATGTTGCTGATCGAAAGATCAAAGTGTTGAAGATGTTGCTGATCAAAAGGTCAAAAGATGCTGATGTTGATTAAAGAGTTGTTGTCGTCAAATATTGAAGACGAAGACTATATGATGTTGAAAAGCTTCCAATGATTTATAGATGTGTTACCCTGATGATGTTGATGATGTCCTCTCCTACTATTGTTGTTGTTGATGTTGTTGTAGAATACCCTTCTCGTTAAGGGGGAGTGTTGAAATATTGTAACTTCGAAGAATATTCTATATGTATCTTTTGTGATCCCCGATGGTCCTACTGGGAGAACCACTTGTATTATCTTGTACCCCGATGCTTCTAATCGAAAGAACTAATAAGAGTCATGAGGTTGTCCCCTCTATTTGTAAAGGTGGGTCATTAGCACCCCAGTGTGGTTACTTGAGCCTACATGTGTAACTCTAGCCTACATGTAGGATGAGTTAATTCAAGTGAACAGATGAATATAAATAGAGGTGTGGTGCTCCTCATTTGAGACACACACACTCTCACTTGTGTAGCGCATTTATGGAGAAGAGAAGAGTAGCTGGAGAAGGAGGAGGATCAGGTTTTGATCTCCTTGCTGGTTTAATGTTTTATCTTTTATCTTTTTGGGGCATATATATTGAGGAAGCTTTTGTTGGGTTTTTCCCTTTAGGGTTTTCCCAGGATAAATCCTTGTGTTCCTTTTGTATGGTTGTGCTTGTCTATCTTTCAGTGATCCTGTTTATATGCTTTTGTTATTAATATGAAATGAAATACTGATGTCTTAGCTAAGCATATGAAAATTTAACATGTATAGTGAAAGGATGTCTTTCCTTGCCATACTATAGTTACCAGCCAATCCCAAGTGCTCACTCTTTCACCAACTAGTGATTCACTTATTCTTTGTAACTGGTTATCATTTTTGTGAAGATTCTAACTCTAAGATAAATTATATCAGACCTTATTTTTCCAAATATTATTGTGGTGAATGTCTTTTAAATATGCAATACTTTCATTATATATATGGTGGATCTTTCTCTTGAGGTTTGTGAAATTGGTAAACATTGTTGAAGTTCTTTATCCCAGTTTGAAGCAAATACACATTATATGAGGCCTGTATAGTGAATGGGTGTTTTTCCTTTCCATACTATAGTTACCAGCCAATACCCAATGCTCACTCTTTCACCAACTAGTGATCCATGTTTTCTCTGTAAGTGATTATCATTTTTGTAAAGATTCTAGCTCTGAAATAAGTTATATTAGGCTTTATTTTTCCAAATATTATTGTGGTGAATGTATTTTAAATCTATAGTAATTTCAGTATATATATGGAGGATATTACTCTTGATAATTGGTAAGAATTGTTGAAGTTCTTTATTTCAGACAAACAGTCTGAAGAAAATACACATTATAAGATGTTTGTACAGTGAAAGGGTGTTTTCCTCCCCATACTATAGCTACCAGCCAATACCAAGTATTCACTCTTTCACCAACTAGTGATCTAAGTATTCTCTGTAAGCAGTTATAATTTTTGTGAAGATTCCAGCTGTGAGATAAATTATATCAGACCTTATTTTGCCAAATATTATTGTGGTGAATGGCTTTTAAATCTGCAGTACTTTCATTATATATATGATGGATCTTTCTCCTTAGGTTTGTGAAATTGGTAAACATTGTTGAAGTTATTTATCCCAGTTTGAAGCAAATACACATTATAGGAGGTCTGTACAGTTTGAAGTGTGTTTTTCGATATATTTTTATCTCATAACTTGGGAACGCTATCCACAAGTTATCGATCAAGGAACTTGTACCTGTGCAAGGTCTCCAAATGCTCTGGGCTGCTGGTATATCTGAATTTTTTTGAGTCTCCATCCTCAAAACATATTTGGTTTTGATTTTCTTTCTCACCTTAGTAAGAGAATGACATTATTTTCCTACATCCCACTCTAGATAAACTAGACCAGAAGCTTTATTTTCGTATTCTGAATCCAAACAGGGATGTAGACAAGAAAGTGTCAATACATGTTAAAGATAGTGCACAAGTACAAGATCATGGGTGCAAGTTATGAGATAGAAATATGTCAAAAAACACCCTTTCATTGTATAGACCTCCTATAATGTGTATTTGAGAAGTCACGATACATGTTGTCATTAATTCTCCTTATACAGTGATGATAAAATTGTATGGAACACACATGACAATATACCTTGAGAGAGAAAAGATTAATGTCCTTGGTCTTGTTAGTCCTATGGGTAAATGGGGTTGTTTTCCCACATTTATTGTACACCTTGGTCTTATGGGTATGGGGGTTGCCTTACCACCTTGTTTTGACTCTTAGTAGACTTATGGTCCTTTTGGTCCTAGCACCGTTGTTGTATGTGGTACCATGAGAACCACTTCACTGTTAGTACCCTATCCTAAGTCAACTTAACATTATTCTATGTTATGTTTGGTAACAACCCTAAAAGATAGGGGTTTGTGGATTAACCTTTCTAGAAGGCTTGTTAAGATTATAAATTGAAGTCTTGAATTTCATTTTAGAGAGTGGGTTCACAAGAGAAATTTGAATATATGATATTTCACCTATCCAGGATTTGCTATTGCTAATAGATTGACGTCTAGGGTTTTGCTTCTATCTCTGAGCTACCACCACCTCTCCTCTCAGCCTGCTAGTGTTTTCATCTTCCTGTTCAAGTTGTTGCTATTATGAATAAGTTGTGTCAATCTTCTCAACTTGTTAAGGGTTTCCTTGATGTGTGTTGATCTTCCTTGAGATGGGCATAATCTATTGAAGGATGCTAATTCTAATAGAAGCCCTTCTTGGGGAGGCCATGATTAATAGACACCTTTCTGTTAAGGGTTGTGACTAATAGAATCCCCTTGGGGTTGGGACGTGACTGATCTAAGCCCCTTAGATTTGAACTATGATTGAGTTGCTAGTTGGGCCATGACTGTGTGGAACCCTTCTTGAGTTGGGTCATGACTAGGTAAAACCCTTCTTGGGTAGGTCGTGACTATTTGACCTTACCTTAACCAAACCATAGAATTTTGATGCTTTCTCTAACAAGTCATGACTATTGATGACTTTTTTGAGCCCTCTTGGACACGTCATGACTTTTTTGTGACTTCTTAGATTGGGTTGTGATCACTGTTGCTTGCCCAGACTTAGGATGTGACCCTTCTGCTATTTGTTAGAGCAGATCATGACCCTTGGGACTTGGGGTTGTTCAAACTTGAGCTATGACTCTTGGATGCCACCTGTGCTGGGCTGTGACCGTTGTGTGTGCTCATTGAACTTGAGTTGTGACCTCTATGAGGTGTTTGTATAGAGCTATGATTCTTGTGGGTTGTTAGGACTCTGACTTGACCTTACTGGGTTGCTAAGATCTCAGCTGTGACTTATGTTAATCTTCTTGAACTAGTTGTGATCCTGCTGGTGCCTAACTGTGTTTGGGGCTAGGTCTCACTGTTCGGTTTTTCACACTTGGTGACTGAGTCATATTGACTACTATTATATGTGCCTAACCTTATTCCTAACCTTTTCTCTCTCAATGTATTTCAATTGTTTCATTGTTGATCTTGTCCTTTTAGTGACAAGATTTGATTCTAAAAGTATCTGAGTATAAGGCTGATTCAAACCAGATATGAACCGGCATTGTTATTTATTAGTTTCCGATCATTAGTTTGTTTTTTGTACTATATTGTTGTTTATGTTATGTACATTGCATTTGATGAAGTGTATCTCAAGGACCAACTTTAACACAGTGATCATCGGAGTGTTAAAGTTAAAAGAGATGAAAGTTATGTTTTCTAAATTTATCTTGCCTTGCTACAGTTGTACCAATTTTGGGGCTGAATATGACTGGTGGGGTTTTCACACTTGGTGACTGATTCATATTGACTGCTATTGTATGTGGGGATGAGTATCACTATTGTGGTTTTCACACTTGGTGACTGAGCCATATTGACTACTACCCCATTTAGATCAGTTTTTCGTTGAGCAATATGTAATTTTTAAAATTTCTAGTTGTTGAACATCTACTAGATTATAAATTGTTTTTCTTGGTTTCAAACTTTATAATTCATAGTTTAAGGACATATATAATGTAATGTGTCTATGATTGCATAGAATGATAGGGTTGTAGCATAGAGTAATATTGAAAGTACTTCAGATCCGTCCCATTTGGATTATATTTACTGAACACTTTAAAGTGGGCGACCAATAAATTGTTTGAGTAGCTGGATTGATGATAGTTAGCAACTTAGAGGAATGAGTGGCACTACGATAGAATTAGGAATTGAGGATAATTTTGTTTCTCAGTTATAGAGGGCTCAACTAGTTAATGACACAAAATCAGGTTAGGCCCATGATACCACCGGATCATAGGAAAAAGGTGATGCTACTGCCTCACAAGTTGCAGATGTTGGTACTGTAATGATAGAAACTTTACAATCATAGGATAATGATATATAAAGAACCAAGGAATGTAATCAATCCCATGTTGAAGATAATACAATCTATCATCCTTTTTCGACCATTAGATACTCAAATTTGTGTATTAATCTTTTTTACCATTATAGAGGACTCTGTAAGTTAGGTTCCCAAATTCTTATAGGGTTCTATATCAATGGAAGAGCGCCTACCTTACAAGAAGGAGGTTGGTGGTTCAATTCCTCCATGCCCTAATGATACTATAATATCAGTTAAAAATAACTAAATTAGTAAGCAAAAAATAATATATAGGTGACCAAATAAAATGACCAAAACTTGTATATAAAATTACTAAAAACGACTAAATTAGTGACCAAAACATGAGAGAAGCGAAACTAGGCATTAAAAAGATGCAACATGTGGCGCTGATGATGAAGCCAAACATGCCATTGATATGGTAGAAAAATAAGACATTACTTTGGATGCAAAAGATGGCGCTACATAGGAACCAGAATATGGTGCAACAATAGAAGAAATATTTGGCGACATTTTGGTAGCAAAACACGATGCAAAAAAGGAAGCAAAAATTGATGCAAATTTGGAAGCGAAAATTGGCACATATTTGGAAGTAAAACATGGTGCAAAATTGGATACTAAAGTGGTAGCAAAAATGGATGCAATATTGGATGCTAACATGGTGCTATTAAGGACGCAAATATGGCGCTAATGAGGGTGTCATTTAAGAAGCAAAAGCAGACACTCACTAGGAAGCAAAATATGACGTTATTTAGGAAGCAAACGTCGACGTTGTTTAGGAAGCAAAGTTGGATGTTATTCTGGAAGAAAACCTCGACGTTGTTTAGGAAACAAAGTTGGATGCTATTTTGGAAGCAAACCTCGACGTTGTTTAGGAAGCAAAGTTGGACACTATTCTAGAAGTAAAAAAAGAGACGCTATTTTGGATGCCATAAAGGATGCTATTTAGGAAGCAAAAAAAGGCATTTTTTGAGACGCTTTAAGTTTTTTCCATGACGCGTCCCATTTAGTGTCTAGTTTTACCACTAAATGTAAAAACAATTACACTAAAAAGGGATGCTAAATCGGACGCTAATTCCAGGATTTGTTGTAGTGTCATTCGCCTGAAATCAATGAATGACTGTGATGTGATGGTTATATTTCCTTTATTGAAATCCCATGTATGAAAGATTTGTATTATCTTTACATGCCTATCCACAATAACCTCTTTCATTTTTCACACAGGTGCTATGAGTTAGGAGAAACAAAGTCAGTTTTACAGGCCATTTTTCATGTTTTCCAAAGGACTATTTCAGCCATCAAATTCAAAGAATTGTTTCAGACAAATGGAATTTAATTTTACAAAATTGAGAGAGGTTTGTATTCCTAATAGGCATATAGTAAAAATCCTCTAGTTTTTACACAATTCTCATAAGATGGGAGAATTTAAAATATCTTCACAAGTTATTTTTTCAGAAATTTACAATTTTACTATCTGAGTCATCAGTTTCAAAGGAATATTTTGAGGAGTTTGAGATGATTTTGGAGAAATTAAGACATGGGTTTTGTCAGGAACATGGCCAATTACAAAAACCACTCCCAGATTTCACACAGCTACCAGCATTAGAGATATGCAGAAGAAACTTTGTTGTAACTGTTTCTATTTTTAGAGTTTAGTTAGGTTTCGAATTCAAGGTTAGGTAGAGGTTATTCTTCTATAAATTAAAATGTAATTGATAGTTTTAAGGGGGGTATTTTCAAGAGCGGAGAGGCTCTACATTGTAATGGCTTCAAGTTTTCAGTAGATGAATGAAATTTGCAGAGGATGAATGTAAAACCTTTTTCATGGTAGAGATTCTTGTGCCATCTTTTTCTTCAGTAAGTAATTTCTTTATGTGACTGTTTATCCTGTTTCCCACTCCATTTTTTATTTTATTTCATGCTTGAGAATTAGTGTTTATGGGCTAGAATTCATCCTGCATGCTCTAGGTCCATTGTTCAAGCATTTTCAAAATATTTTCTTCTAAAGTCTTAAATTTATATTTGAGAGATCCCTCTCTGGAAAGAAAAGCCAGTTTCTTTCTGAAGTGGCTTTTGCTATTACCTTGGGATTTACCTTTCACAACTTGGGTACATTCTGAGTGATAACAATTTGCATCATCAGTATGTAAATACTGAAACAAAAACAACATCATTAGCATGTTAGTGCTAAAAACATGATCTGTAATGCTAAATCATCCTCTGCATTACTAGCATAGAGATGCTGTAACATCATCACCATCACCATCAAACATCATCATCAGTATAGAGATATTGAAACAAAATCATCAACAATAATTTCAACAATCATCAGCATGAGAATACTGAACCTGCTACATCAGTATAGGAATACTGAAACTACCAATCATCTCAATAATCAACAATCACCAATATGAGAATACTGGACCTGCTACATCAGTATAGGAATAGTGAAACTATCTTAGCAATCATTTCAACAATCAACAATCATCAGTGTAACAACATTGAAACTATCTCAACGATCATCTCAACAATTATCAGTATAAAAATACTAAAACTATCATATCAGCAATAATCAGTCAAGCATATCAACAATCATTAGTATAACAATACTGAAACTATCATCTCAACAATCATCAGTATAACAATATTGAACCAAACATCTCAACAATTATCAGTATAACAGTATTGAACCAAACATCTCAACAACAATCATCAGTATAACAATACTGAAAACAAACATCTCAACAATCAATAGTATAGCAATACTATAACAACCATATTTCCCTCTAACTATCTTGGAGAAGCATCATGGTGAGTTCTCTGGTAGATCCATCTAGGCATTTTTCTAACTTACTAACCCCTTCGAGCTAACAATCCTAGTTAGACAGATGGATCTTCCTGGGGACCAACAAGTCTTGTCCTGGATTACACACCCACTTGGGTTAAACTAATATAGCTAGACATACTAATCCCCCTAGGATCAACAGGCCTCGTCTGACTAACCCTTTCGGTCCAATGGTCCTAACCAGACTTACCCTACTCTAGACTGAGCTACCACCATTGCATCCTTCTTCCATCTATCGTCACTCCCTCTTTTGAGAGAGGTACTTTTGGAGTACACCAAGATTGGCTTGAAAGTATTCAAACTTCACATGATCCAGAGACTTAGTTAACACATCTACCAGTTGTTCCTATGTAATAACATACTTGAGCTTTACAGCTCCTTTCTAAACCATGTCCCAAATGAAATGATATCTAACTTCAATATGTTTTTACTTATCATGAAATATCGGGTTTTCTGTCATCTTAATACAAATCTTATTATCACAAAGGATATCAGTAACATTTATATTTGCATCAAATAATCTTGCCAACATCTTTCAAATCCATACTGCTAAGTGCAATATTGGTCTGCTTTCTATTGAACCATGAGATCATGCCTGATCCCAAACTAAAACAACATCCTGAGGTGATCTTTCTATCTTTAGCACTTCCTTCCCAATCTGAGTCTACGAACCCATATAATACGATCTCACCATTCAATGCATATATAAGCTCATAATCTAAAGTTCCCTTTAGATACCTCATCACATGTTTTGCTCCTATCAAGTGAATATATTTTGGATTCACCATATACTAGCTTAGAGTGTTTACATTAAAACATATATCTGGTCTTGTATTGGTTAAGTACATAAGTGAACCAACAATCTGTTTGTACGAGGTGGAATCTATAGCTTCTAAATTATCATCATTCAATAATTTCAAATTTTTTGTCACTGGAGTAGTTATAGCCTTGCAATCTAACATCCCAAATATTTTTAGGATTTCTACTATATATTTTCCTTGGTTCAAAAAAAAATCATCTGGATATTGTCATACTTCAAGACCTAGAAACTAGTGCATCATTCCAAGGTCTTTCATCTCAAGTAATGTAGCAAGCTTCTTCTTACAATTGTTGATGGGCTTATCTTCCCTTGTCAAGAATAAATCATCCACATATAGTAGTATTATCATAATTCCATCACCCTTAATATTATAGTAGAGCTTAGAATCTACTTTACTCTTAGTAAATCCTAAAATTATCAGGAATCCATCGATTCTTCCATACTATGCTCTGGGTGCTTCCTTTATCCCATACAATGCTTTCTTATGCTTACATACATAAGCTTCCTGATCGTCAGTCTCGAAAGCTTGCGGTTGGTTGATATAAAATTCTTATTCTATCAAGACATTTATAAAGGTTGTCTTTACATCCATCTAGTGTAACTTCCACTTCATGGTGGATTCCAAGGAAAGGACAGTTCAAATTGAACTCTACCTAGCTACTGGAGAAAAGGTCTCTTCATAGTTAATTCCTTCTTTTTGGGAGAACCCTCAAGCTACGAATCTTATCTTGTACTTTTCTATACTACCATCTATTGAGTGATTCATTTTGAAGATCCATTTCGAGGATACCATTAACTCGTCTTTTGGTCTTGGTACTATTTCCCACACATCGTTCTTTATGATGGATTGGCATTCCTCGATCATTGCATCAACCCATTCCTTCTGCTTTGTAGCTTCTTCAAAACATGTCAGTTCTTTATCAACTAGATCACTCATCTAAGCCATATAATTGGGGTATGAATTTGGCTTCTTCCTTTCTCGAATGGTTCCTTCTAGGGAACCATGTCTTTTTTCTTCTTCGATTACTTGACGATCCCATGAAGGTTGTCTCTTTAGAGAAATTATTTCACTGGGTAATTCTTCCAGTAACTGAGGTTTTGTCATATCATGATCCTCAGGCATCTAAGTTTCTTCTTCGTTCCTAACTTGTTTAGGACTTTCTACAACTTTGTGAGTTTCATGCTCCTCTTCATCTTCCTTATATTTCTTTGAATTTCTGAAGGTTGTTTCTTTGTCAAATATGACATCTCATATAAGTTCACTTTGACGGTATCCTGGGATATACATCCGATAAGATTTTTATTGCTCACTATATCCTATGAACAATTCCTTCTTTCCTGAAGGATCTAGATTTGTTCTTTTCTCCTTGGGAATGTGTATGTATACGGGACAACCGAATATATTTAGGTGACTTACCTTCATGCTTTTCTATGGAAAACATTTCATCTAGAGTTTTGTTCCCAAGGGCACTATGGGAGATTCTATTCTGAACATATACTGATGTTCTAGTTGCTTCTTCCCATAGGTATATCAGTAGATCTTGATCATGTATCATAGATTTCAGATCTTCGATGATAGATCCATTATTTCTTTCTGTCACACCATTTTTTTGTGGATTATAGGGAATAGTGAGCTCCCTCTTAATCCCAAATTCCTTGTAGTAATCATTGAATTCATTTGATGTGAACTCTCCTCCATTATCTAACCTAAATATCTTTCTTTTCTTTTTAGAGAGGTTTTCTACTAGGGCCTTAAATTCCTTAAACCTTTCAAACACTTCATCTTTCTTTTAAAAGAAGCATAGTAAACATACCCGCTTAATGAAGTGGTTTGCATTGGCCTGCATATGTCTGAGTGGATAATATCTAAGATCCCTTTTTATTTACTGTCACTTTTTGGATAAGGATTCTTAGTATTCTTTCCTCGTGCACATCCTTTGCACACTCCTTCATGTCCTATCTAAATTTCTAGTAGACTAGTCACAACATTGCTTACAATTGGCAGAGCTTTGTAGTGAATATGAGCAATCCTTTTGTGCCATATCTCACATGGGTTTATGGTACCAGTTTCTAATGTTGAATCTGCATGTCCCTTCAATTTGTAGAGTCCTCCTTCTTCAACTCCAATTTCTACTGCATCATCTATGGTTTTTCCTTTTGACCACATGAGGAATTTCCATCTACAAAGGAAACTATGAAGCCTCTCTTCTCTAAGGATGAAATAGAGATAAGGTTCTTCTTCAGTCCTAGGACACACATAACATATTTCATCTTCATGGATTTTCCAGAGTCCAACTTATAGGATGCTTCTCCCATTCCTTTGATGGGATATTGAGAATTGTAACGTCCCCATACGCCATAGTGTGGATAAATTAAAATTTTCACTTCAAGAATCCTTGTTCACCTTTGAAAAAAAAGGCATGGATGTTAACACGCACTTCATCCTTCACTCTCAGGCTTAGAAACCACTATAAAATTTATTCTTCCCTTGACAGATCCCTTCTATGACCGGAATGATCATTTACGCACTTTTCCTTCCACACTTCTACTTCCCTCCTTTTCGACCTCGAAAATTGGGAGCTAGAAACTCAAATGTTCAATGAGGTGAATTGTCATCCTTCCACCTTTCACCTTCCACAATTCTTCTTTCTACCCTTCTAACCTCGGAAATCGGAAATCGGAAACCTAATGTGCAACGGGAACATTTAAACACTCGATTTCCACCTTCTGCCTTTCGCACGTCCTCTTTTCGCCTTCTGCACCTCGGAACTCAAAAATCGAAAACTCAATGTGTGATGAGAATAGTTAAACACTCTTCCTCCTTTTGCACTTCAGAACTCAGAAGTTGGAAAGACATCTTTAGAACTTAACCTTTTTCTGCATTTCCGACTTCCACTCTCCGCCTTTTCGACCTCGAAACTCGGAAATCAGGAAGTTATCTTTTTTTGCCTTGGACTTATTATGCGCTTCCAAATTTTTCCTTTTGACCTTGGAATTAGAAAAAAAAAAACACACTCTTTCTTGTTTTCAACTGCCCTTTCCATCGCCCTCCTTCTGCAAGCGGATCTTGGGGTGCGGAAACACAATGATTCTGCCATGTTCAACTTTTCCTCTTTCGGTTTCTGTCTTCTGCCTTCCACAGGCGGATTCCAAGGGGTGAAAACTCAATGATTCTTACCTTAGCTAGATTTTGGCCCTATAACAGGATCCTAGCCTCCATTGGACTTATGCAAATGCGTTGCAAAAACACAAGGCATGTACAGAAGTAAAATGCATAAAATATACAAGGCATAAACACGCAAATACAGGGACATTCATACACAAGTAAAACTCTACTTGATCACCAACAAGCACTCAAAATGAACATAGCTATTCATAGACAAATACATGGCATACACAAGCATTCAACCTAATCAATTCTCCATATTCATCATGCCCATTCATAAGAAAATAAATTGCATAACCAAGAAGGACAAAGAATACTTATCTTGATGATTAAGTTGTCCCACAACAAGCTATGTCACTACAACATTCCACCCAGCCATAGGCCAATGTGTTCATTAATATATCAACACACTTTCACCCCCAATCTGGGCATGATTTCACAAGTAACTAGGGAAGCAATAGGCTTACACACATCCATACCAAAGCACACACACACAGCCAATCCAACCTTCAGTTGGGTTTATCAGATTGTCCAGCCAAACAATATACAATTGGATTTCATAGACTGCTAATACATCAAGCCAATAACATAAGGGTTCCTTGGAATTACTCAGCCAATCCAACATTCACATCAAAACTCAGTCAAACCAACCTACAGTTGGGTTTCCCAGACTATCTGAGGAAACAAGCCACATATAGTTGGGATTATCAGGTATTACTCAACCTATCCAACCTTCACATTCAGAACCAGCCAAGACAATATACCATTGGGTTTTACAAGTTACCAAGACAACAAGCTAGATACCACTGGGTTTATCAGGGCTTGCTCAGCCACACCAGCATTCACAGAATCAGGTCATATCATACACAGTCAAGCCAACATACAACTGGGTTTCATAGACTGTCCATACAAGCCAATAAAAAAATGGGTTTCACATGCTACTAAGGCAACAAGCCAAATAACAGTAGGGTTCCTTAGGCTTACTCAGCCAAGCCAACATTCACATCAAACCATAGTCAATACCAAACTACAATTGATTTTCTCATACTGCTAAGGTAACAATCCAAACAGACTTCACTCTGTAATACAGAGAAAGTAGGGTCTCATACCACAATGTCCCACAGACAAACACTATGGAACCACACATCTACAACTTAGGATGGTCAAACCACCTCACTACGCGTCTCCGGGGAAATTGGGAAACCACAGAGGGTCACACTCTCATAAAATCGAGAAATCTCCACTACCCGATCACTCGACAAAACACAACGAAACTCCTCTTCCTCTACTCAGGGTAGTGAACCAACACATGCGCATGAACAAGCTTATCAGAATGATCGAATGGTATGGGACGATAGAATGGTATAACAATGAACAACCACAAACTGAAAACAAAACTCCCCCAGCTGGCTCTACCAACATCGCAAATGAATCCAACGTTCAGTGTGACTTAGGGATGAGGGAATGGGAATGCATTCCCAGGCAGGTTTACTTGTTGTAGAAGCAAGAATGCAGCCTCCCAGGATGCGGACATGTAGACTTACAGGATTTCTCAGTCAAGACATCAAACTACCATGCCTTTCTTTTCCCAAGACATTAACTACCTCAACCAACTTCTAGAATAAATTAATGATTGAGGACAAAGGACAAAAAGGGTAGCTGAGGATTCATGGGTATCCCCATTGACATCTGGTCACACCCTATTGGCTCAGGATTTTGACTAACTCCCCTCCCTATCCCTTGTGGAATCATGCCCCCATATATTTCACATTGTAGTACCATAGCTAGCTGTGGTATTTTATTAATTGAATCTTGCATGATATATCAAAATATATATACTATGCTTGACTTAGCACTGTCACCATAGGTATCAACCTTGATCACCTATACAAAAATCCATATCAAATTATAGGCCTTGGCCTTGAGCTCCATGCCACGATCTCACCAATATATACATCATATACAATTCAATACCATGGGGTCTAAACCAGGGCACACATTCCCCTCCCCCCTTAGGGGTCAAAACTAGGGGTATTACAAGAATCATCTCCAAGCATTACTTTGTGTGGAGATTCCTTTTGTATAATACATGAGAGTGAATCCTTGTAACCTGTCATGTGCTTAGAGGCACCACTATCCACTAGCCAGGTGTCATTTCTTGGTTAGACTGATCCTCCTAGAGCAGAGATCAAAACATATTCTTCACTAGAGTCTTCATCCTTATTTGCTTCCTCTTCAACTTCTTGATCACTATCTTCAACAGCATGAACTTGAAATCTTTTCATATTTTTTACTCTTTCTGCTTTCATGGGACAGTTGATCGCAATGTGTCCCATTGTGACAAGTGAAGCATTCATAATTTGAGAAGTCTTTCTTGGACTTCTTGAACCCTTGATTCTTATGAGGATGATCATGAATCTTCCTTTTGTTCTTGCCTTTGGTATGAGATGTCAAGGCTTGATCTTCATTGTCATTTATCTTTTCTTCTCTGGTTGTTATCCTTTCTTCTTCTTGGACACATTCTTCCCACAACTTCTAGAATTTAGTTAGTTTCCTTCTTGAACAGATTCCTTGGATAAAATATTCCCAATCTCTCGGAAGACCATTTAAGGTGGTCATCACAATTTTCGCTTCTTCTATTGTATCATCAATGGCTTCTAACTGATCCTTGATTTGAGCTACTCTTGAAAATTAAGAGTGCATGGTCTCTAATTTTTGAGCTCTTACACTTTTGAGGCAATTTCTCAAGGTCATCTTCATGTTGATGTTTATTCCTTCAAATAGACTAGATAGAGCATCAAACATTTCTTTTGGAGTCTCCCTTAAGGATGCTTGAGGAATCAAGTTATTCTTGATGGATTCATCTATGATCCTTTTGGCCATGATCATATCCTTCTTATGCTTGGACTTGGCCTCATCTTCTTCTGGTTCTTTCACTTCCTCCTTTGCAAAGATGTCTAGATCATTTTCTTGCAAGATGAGCATGATCCTATACCTCCATGCTCTAATTTTTCAGCACCTTCAAGATTTTCATCTAGATTGGTGTTCTTTGTCATATTTAATAGAATGAGAACTTAAAAAGGAACAAGGAAGAATAGTACTTACTTGAAGAAAATAGATTTTGGCTGATCTCCTTCTGGATGACCTATGTTTTGATACATAAACCCTAATTTGTTAGTTGGAAACCCTAGTAGGGTTGATAGGTGGAGAATATGTACCTTCATAGGGAGAGGTAGATTGTATCTTTATTTTTCTGAGATTGATGATGGAGTTTCAGGAAAACTGAAGCCCTAGTTTGTCCTGACAATAGTAATTGGTCCAAAACTGAAAACTTCTTGGAATTTGGATTTGTCTTCATAGAAAGATGCTCTTTAGAAGGCGAGCTGAGGGAGCCCTCTTTTCTGGTTGATTTATCGAGGTATTTGTTTGGAGTAAAAAACCCTAGCTGTGCAATGTTTCCTTTCAGGGTGGCTCTGATACCATGTTAAGTTTTCTCGATTTGCTTAGATGATATTTTGAAACAAATTATCACTAGAAGATCACAGAAAGAACAACAAGCACAGAAACATAAGAACACAAGAATGCAAAGATTTTCCTCGGGGAAACTACAAGGGGGGAAACCCCGCAAAACTTCCTAAGTATAGATCTCAACCAGAGCAGTGTAAAACCCACACAACTGCTTCTAACTTATTTCTGGCACACTAGTTCTTCTCTCTCTTGCAAAAAAGATTAAGTGAGTGATTACAAATGAAGGGGAGTTCCTCCCTATTTATATTCTTCAGTTGACTTGACCTCTAACCTAACAGGTCCGACTTCTCTAACTAACTGGGTCGACTTGTCGAATTGGACACCACAAATAACATTTATCAAATTGACACTTGGGTACTATTGACCCGACTTACATTCAGAGGTTTACATTGATTTTTTCAGTGACTCTAACAAGACCAAACTCATCTCCTGAAGGAGGAATACAATCAATACATCTGGAATATATTTCGAAGTTACAATACTTTAACAATAATTACTTATATTACATATATAATTGATATAACTATATATTATAAATATTACATTTAAATATATATAACTATATATTATAATATATTTTCGTGTGTGTGTACTTACCCCTATGGTGGGTCATCATCGAAGAGGCAAGGGTTGTGGACATTATACAAGGGTTATGGAAATTATTGCAGTAGTTGGCCATGACATCATACATATGACATAATTCATGTGATCTAGGTTCCAACCTGCTATTAGACAATAACAAAGGTAATAAATACTATGGTGAGGGTTTCTTAGAGGTAGTGTTTCTTAATGATATTTTCATAAACAAGGGGTTTTCTTTGAGAAAAATTTAAATTTAGCATAAAAAATACAAATCATGAACATGATAAATTAATTAACACACTAAAATTACTACACTAAAACTCAATTTGTACATTTAGTAAAAAATATTGCAAATTTTAGTCACACGGTTGTTATCTAGTTGTATTTATTCATCACTTGACTAAATTAGTATTTTAGGTTTTGTTATCTCCCAAAATAAATTTATTTTGACCGTATGAAGAATTTTCTTTATGTAATGAAAGATCCGAGGATGCATAACAAATTGAAGGTCTCTGTTTTTTATGTGGTTGAAAAATTTAGAAGTTTTAGTTTTCGGTGGCTTAGGCGAGGCTTGTAATAGCTCATTAGCCACCAAAAAGCTATGTTTCGGCAGCTAACGGTTGAACATGGGATAAAGGTAAACCACTGAAAGCAGTCCGAGCGAGTAGAATTAAATCAACACTTTTGGTGGCTTAGGCAATATTTCAAATGACTCATTAACCACCAAAAAGTGTTGCTTTGGGTATCTTAGGGAGGAGACCAAGAAGGATGTTAACCACTGAAAGGAGGCACCAAGCGAGATTAGTAAAGATGGTTTCGGTGGCTTAGGCGAGACTCGGAATAGCTCATTAGCCACCGAAAGGTCATGCTTTTGATAACTTATCAAACAATTCAACGCATATTTTAACCGTCGAAAGCAGGAAGATAAGCGTCGGGGAAAAAGTGCTTTTGGTGGCTTAGGAGAAAGCTCGGACATTTCATTAGCCATTGAAAGGATGGGTTTTCGGTAGTTAAATGGGTTTTTCGGCGAGGCCACTATCCGCTGAAAGTAGGATTTCACTGTGAAGCTGGGATGACAGTTTCGGTGGCTTAGGAGAAAGGGACAACATTTCATTAGCCACCGAAAGCTATATTTTCGGTAGTTTACAGAGAAATTTAAGAAGATTATTAACCACCAAAAAGACAAAATAGGGAAACAGTTATAAAATAGTCAAGTCACACCCCATCAAAAGGATGAAGAATCAATGGAGGGCATGACAAACCACCGAAAAGACTTGAGCCTACATAACCGCATGTGTAAATAAGTTAAATAGGTCGTTATAAAACTGGCAAAGGACTGATAGGATTGGAAACCCTCATTTTTCTTCCACCTGTCCAAAAGAAAAGCAAAAAACCCACCGAGTACCCAGGATGATGTGTGATATGATTGCTTGGGAAAGGAGATTAAGAGGATCAACTGCTGCCATCATCTTATGATCTCAACATCCATCATGACAGCATAAACCCTCATAATCAGTGCCAAGGTACTCCAACACATTTCACTTTCGAGCTTATCATTCCTCACCACCAAGAAAACCATCTCTGAGGAAAACGGCCTGCTAACACACTATATACAGAACTGAGAATTATTTTGCAGGTACCAGGAGAGGCACTCATCAAGATGAAGAAGGGAGGACCTACTCTCAGGCAGGAGTTGGGAGATATCAGTTATTTGGAAGCACATCCATAGGTCTGCAAACTCTTCCAAGAATTTGGCTGCTACAAGTTTTGTGAAAAGATACAAGGCTCCCATCAGCAGGTATTTGAGGCATTTTCCCTCTCATTTGATGGTTCAAAGGAAGTTATAGGCAAGGAATAATTTCACATAGATGAAACCCTAATCACTGAAGTAACTGAACTCCCTTGCATAGGAGAAAAATGGTTCAGGACCACCATACCAAAAGATGTAGAATTCAGGTCTTACCTAAAGCTTGAACATAGAGGAATAGTGTGGAATAAGAGTGTTCCATCATCCTGGTTGGAAGAGAAGTGGAAACAACTGCTAAATGCCATTGTGGTTTACCTAACATGTGAAGGAAGATATAACAGAGCCATGATCTACCATTTCAAGTTAATGAACCACTTCACAGGTAAAATCCCACTCAATTTTCCCTTTTACTTACATAGAAGTTTGGGAAAGATGGCACACCAAGTGAAATCCCAGCCAACCAAGATTGTTGGTAGACTATCTCACCATGGCCTTATCCAGCTGTTGATCCAAGAGTTTCTGAAAAGAAGGAATATGGCATGGCCCTATTTTCTGTTTTGGAATGGATTTGAGAAAGGCCTTCAGCCAGAAGAGAAAGGGAAGTCTCCTTCCAAGAATTCCAGCACACTAAGGAGTGGGAGAAGAAGGAGGAGGGCCATATCCCCAGTAGCACTAGCAGAGCAACCTCCCTCTTTTTCCAAGTCCAAGAAGGTAAAAAGGAACTTGGACTTCAGTGAGAAGGTCCAGGACATTGAAACACACAAGGAGAATATTCTAAATCTACCCTACTCAGATTCTGAAGAGGAGCAAGAGGAAGGTGTAGACCTAGCTCTGCAAATTGTACCAGTGACTGAAGCACTACCCTCCCCCACACCAAAGGAGCAAGAAGAACCAACAGAGAGGGCTTCCTCTAGCAAGCCTAAAACTCAAAAGATCAATCAATTACTAAGGAAAATTTATGAGATGGAGATTATGGAAAGGGAAATAAAGAAGAATAATGTTGCATTGACCAGCAGAAGCAAGCTTCTACATAAGTCTTACCTGGAGCAGAGAGAAAGATATATTTTCTTAAAGAGGTTGAATACAAGATACCTAAAGGACAATACTATATTGTACAGGATGATTAGGCTCCAAAGACTACAACTAAAGGAAGCTAAGGAAAACCCTAGCAGCTACCCCACGTTGGAAACCCTAGCTGAGGCTGCAGTTAGCCTTCAGCCTCCAGAAACCAGCCAAGCTGCTGTTAACCCTCCTAGCACAGAGCATGCTAAAGAAGAAAGCTGAGCAGATAGCCATAAAAGAACATTTTTGGGAAAACGCTAATAAATTTTGAAAATAGGGGTTTTGGTAGCTTAGGCGGACGCTGGGGCAGTTCATTAGCCATCAAAAGCACCGCTTACGGTAGCTAACGGTTTCGATGGTTAGGCCTCTTAACCACCGAAAGCAGACATAGGCTTAAAATCAAATTTTGGCATACAAGACCGGTTTTGGGCGAATATAGATGGCTCAGGGACATAGTCTGAAGATGAAGGGCATAGAGGAAAGCATCAAAAAAGGGTTTGTTTCAGTTTTACTATGACATAACAACACAAAATTACACCAAAACCTAGCTAACAACATAAAATAGTGGTTTAACTAGCAGAGGGCCAGTAACAGTAATTATAAGCAGTTACCTCAGTTATCTAAAGGTTCATACAGTGAACTAATTCTTCAGTTCAGTTAGACAAGTAGTTAATTAGGGTTTTTTAACATAACTTGCAAAAAAATATTATTTTGTTTATTTTTGTAAAAAAGAAAATCCAAGTTTTCAGGATCTGTGTATTTTGTAAAGGCTATAAAGCCTAAGAATTATTTTATGAAAAAGGTTCGACTTCGGGGATTTATAGACCTATACTATTGTCATCTTCTCATTTTGCTCAAGATTTAATATAATCTCTTTGGTTATCATTTTGTTCAGTTTCCATTTCTATCTTTTCTATGCTTATGCTTGAATGTGTATTCGGGTTATATTCAAGTTAATCAATGACTGATAGTTTTCACCCTATTAGCATGTTGATGTGAATTGAATTATAAGTACCATCATTATCATGATTTAGCCATTTATATGCATATGTTTTGTGTGTAAATCTGCCAACCTGATGAGTTCTCCATCCCTGCACCTTATTGTTGAACTCTGAATAGTGGTAACTAAAGCCTTGTACTTGATTGAACCAAAACTCACCCTCATTAGCTAAACCAGTGGCTTCTACTATCAACTCTCTATTCAACTCAATCTTTAGGGTGTTAAATAGGACTGTATCTTTCTCTAAACCCTGAGCGAACCCATATGAAACTTCTGAATTATAACCATCGATTTTCTCAAAATATTCAAACCAGCCTACTTTTTGAAACAATTTTGCACATTCAGGAAAAGTTTTAGCCCATGCCATATTCGAAGGTTCATCTCTGTTAGTCTTTCCACTTCTCTTCATTTTCAGCATTGACCTCTAACTGTTCTTTCCTTTAGAAAATAGTTAAAACTATTTCGAAAGTATCTTATTACAACAATAAACTAGAGGCTGAGAAAATTTAGTACCCTAACCTGCAATTTCTCACTTTCCCTAATCCATACTAACCCTCTAGTAATACAAATTAGGATTCATTTAACGCTTTCTGGATCTTATGTCATACTTGTCACTATGATAGTTCGTAGTGCTGAAAATCTGCAACCCTGTCCTCATTGATACCAGACAGGTCTCCACAGTTCCATCTTTGACAACCACAATTACACCCAAACCATTTAATAATTAACCATGATCTTCTCAGCTTCACTTATTCCCATCAAATTCGCCGCTCACTCAGCACAGAATCTGTGAACGTGCTATCATCAAATTTTAACAAACTTCCAATCTTCGAGGCTCAGGACAGCTGCAATTTACCTGTGTAATACTTATTCAATTTTATACATTTGTCATAATGATTTCAAGTTCCTTACACGTATCATCTCACTTTAACAGATGTTAAAACTCCATCATTTGCAATCTTTAACCACGAATGAGCTCATTTCATGATTTTTTGGGTGCCACGATTTTCTTGTAGCGCTCCTAGTTCACGGTTTCTGCCTTTGCGCTACAGGAATATCTTATCAATATTTTTTGACAAAAGGCTTAAAAACAAAGGGTTAGATTATATAATCAAACTTTGATTAAACCTTATGACATATCTTTTCAACCTTTCATAAATATACACACCTAATAAGCCCATTAAAACTATAAAAACAACTAAATAAAGTCAATTTAAAAGGAGTATCATGAAGTCAAAAATAAAAATATGCTCACTATTATAATACCTCAAAAACCAAGCTCAAAATATTAAAAGAAATAAAAAAACCATGTTTTGAAAATAAAGCATATCGTCTAAAACATAAAACAAAATCTAGTTATAACATCTGGCTCCTCCTGCAGGATGAAGTTCTCCTTGTGAGGCTTCAAGAACGTGTAGATTAGTGCCTTCTGCCATTTAACTGAACCTATCTACTACTCTGCAATACATCCATTGGGATATGGAGTCTTTATTCAATCCTTCGCACACCGGTATATACAATGAAATTCAAATCTCTTTCCTTCAAAGACTGTTAAAATGCTTGAGGAATCATCCATTGACTGGATTAGACAACTCCTTACCATCCAAAGTCTGTAATATAAAAGTATTATTCTCCAAAAAATTTGACACTATGAAAGGACCAACCCATAAATTATCAAACTTACCATGTTTACCCTTCTGTTCCTTTCTAGCATCCCATCTTAATACCATATCCCCATTGAAAAAGGTGTTTTCTTTAATTTTCCTATCAAACCTTTCTTTGATTTTCTTTTTGTACAACTAAGCCTTTTCTTCCACTGATTCACGATCCTGTTGTAATTCAATTAGTGCGTAAACTCTCCTTTGAATATCACTAGGTTCCTCTTGACTGTCTTGAAGAAATTTCATTACTGGAATACCAAACTAAACTAGAAACACCACATCAGTGCCATATACTAGTTGAAAAGGAGAAGTCCCAATTTCCTTTTTAATTGTTATCCTGTCAGCCCACAATGCATATTTCAGCATTGAGGCCCATGACCTCTTATTTTGACTCAACAACTTCTTGATGCTTTGAAAGACACTTTTATTGGTTGATTCAGCTAACCCATTTCCCTGAGGGTAATAAGGTGTTGAGTGTTTCAAAACAATGCCATTTTATTCACAAAAGGCCACCATATCTTTAGACTTAAAAGCTTTAGCATTATCAGTCAATAAATTCTTGGGACATCCAAATATGCTAAGAATATTTTCCTGAATAAAGCTAATTATCACCTTGTCTATTGCATTTCTTGTGGGAATTGCCTCCACCCATTTGGTGAAAAAATCTATAGTTGTCAATATCCATTTATGCTGCCCTGAAGAAGAAGGATTCATCTCACCTATAAAGTCTAAGCCCCACTTCTGAAAAGGAGCATTCACTGCAATAGGATTCAATGGTAAAGACACTAACTTTTGTTTACCGGCAAATTTTTGACATGGGGCACAAGCTCTTACCTGCTGATATACATCAGAGAACAGAGAAGGCCAATAGTATCTGGATCTCAAGATTTTATAAGCAGTAGCCTTCCAGTATTTATGTCCCCCACAAGAACCTTCATGGGATTCTGAGATTAGCTCCTCAATCTCTGGCTTATCTAAACATCTAAGCAAAATACCTCCTGGATCTTTCCAAAACAACTGTTGTTCTATCAGACAATATTTAGTAGCTTTTAACTTCAGTCACCTAGATGCCTTTTTATCTAGATGTTTAGGACATTGTAAATACAATAGGAAATGTACAATGTCTGCATACCATGAACCGACTTCTTCTAGGTTTTCGAAAGGTCGAGTATAAATATACCTTTTGGGCCACTTGTCTCTCACCATAAGCTTCTAGTTCTCCTGAGGATGATCCCAGAGTAGGGGTCAAAACGTCGAGATCTTCAACTCTCCAACGCAGCTTCCTTCTTTACAATACCATGTAGATTCTGCATACTGCTCCATAATCTTTTCCTTATCTTGCTTAGCTTGCAATTCTTCCTGTATAGGTTGTTCTGCCATCAAATGAAGACCTAAAGCTTGAAAATTTGAATCAGTCAACAATTTTACTAAACCTTGTCCCTTCACTAGTTTAGTAGGCTGTATGTCCACATCATATTCCATTATCTTAGCAATCCATTTTCCCCTTTTACCTTCACTATCAGGCTGAGTTAATATATCCTTAATGGTAGCATTGGGAACATAAGCAATGACCTTAGAATGTAAAATATAAATTCTGAAAAATTTTAATGCTTTTACCAGTGAATAAGCTTGCTTTTCCAATGTACTATACTTCAAGTTTGAATCCCTGAGAGTCTTGCTAAAAAATGCAATTGGCTGTTCCAATCCATCATTATTCTTCTATAACAAAACAACAGCTAATGTATCCTCTGATGCAAAAGAAAAAGTCATAAACTCCTTTGAAAAATCAAACTCATTAGCACCGGTGCTTCTGTAAGAGCCATCTTTATCTTCTTGAATGAATTCCTAGCCTCTGCTGTCCATTTCACTTCCTGATCTTTCTTCAACATAGTTGTACTTTGTTTAATAGTTTCAGCAAAATTCGGTATAAACCAACGCAGAGAATTTATTTTCCCAATAAAAGATTGCACATCCTTCTTGCTTCTAGGAAAACTGATCTTCAAAATGGTTTGAACCCTTTATGGATCTATCCTTATCCCATCAGTTGAAACCAAATGTCCTAACAACTTACCCTCCTGCATATAAAAATGTGACTTTTTTGGATTAAGGGACAGTCCATATTTTCTGCATTTCAAGAAAGTTTGTTTTAGGTGCTTTAAATGCTCTTCATCAGATTGTGAAAAAACTGTTATGTCATCCAAATATATCACCACAAACTTCTCCTTCTCTCAAACAAAGGCTATGTCCATAGCTCTTTGAAAGGTAGCTCCAACATTCATCAATCCAAATGGCATTTTGTCATACATGAAGGTACCCTAAGGGGTAGTGAAGGTTGTATTTTCTCTGTCAGCAAGGTGCATTGCAATTTGGTTATACCCAGAAAAACCATCCACCATTGAAATCCTCTGAGCACCCACTACCTTTTGCAAGATTGCTCAATTTCTGGTAATGGGTAATTATCCTTTAATGAGGACCTATTCATATTACGGAAGTCTACACACAACCTTATTTCTCCATTCTTTTTTCTGATAGGAACTAGGTTTGTAACCCACGATGAATATCAAAGAGGAACAATGATTTTAGCATCCAATAATTTTTTAACCTCCTTTCCTATAACAGGAAATAATGCAGGATTGATTCTCCTCAGTTTCTGTCTAAATGGTTTTACATTAGGATCCAAAGGCACTTTATGCTGAATAATACTTGTGTCATAAGTTTTTATATCTTCGTATGAACAAGCAAAAATATCAACATATTCTTTCAACAGATTAATGTACCTTTCTCTTTGCTCCATTGAAATTGCATTTGAGATCTTCACTATCCTGGGATGCTCCTTTGTGCCAATGTTACAATCCATTACATTCTCTTCTGAATATTTCATAGCTGGTTTCAATGGGGTGTTATCCTTTGAAAATATCCTCTCAAGGGGTACCAAACCCTTGGGAATAAAATTACTTTTCAGCTCAATGATTTTATGACCAGCAATTTCATTTTCTGCAAACCTCTCAGTATATTCAGTCCCATCATCTTTCTCTTGATCATTTAAAGAATTATAGAACTCACCATTCATCTCTAAAAACCTTTTAATCTCTAAATCATCCTCAAAAAACCTCCATTGCTTGATATTATCAGGCACTGAAGGTCTGTACCTAACTTCTATAGGATACTTTAGCTGATTTGTCTTACGAATCTTGAAATGTGTAGCTGCTAGAGCAAGTGAATCAGCAGTCTAGTTATGATCTCTAGGAATATAGGAAATATTGAATGCCACAAATAAATTATCTATCATGTCCTAGACTTCATTCCTGTACACTTTCAACAAATGTTTCTTTACTTGATAGTTGTTCCTCACCTGCTGAACAACCAACTCAGAGTCACCATAAACAGAAATTTGCTGAATACCCATATCCTTTACAGCTCTCATACCCAATAACAAAGCCTCATACTCTGCTGTATTATTTGTGGTAACAAATTCTAACTTATACATCAAACTTAACAATTTACCACCAGGAGGTATCAGAACAACTCCCACTCTAGCACCTTCTTTAGATGATGATCCATCAAAATACATCTGCCAAAGTTCATCTTTTTGTTCCATAGTACATTTGACTGGTTTTTCTTTCTCAACCTATAACATACCAGTAGTATTATCATCACTGAAGTGCAACATACAAGACCCTAAATCCTTTTCAACAGCATATAATGGATGATTTGTTGGTTCCTGTCATCAGTAACAATGTAAGCAAACTGTAACTCTCTATACAACCTCCTATTCTCACCTCCAAAAACAGAAATTGTTGCATAAGACAAATCCATTTGTAAAGTGCTCCCTACTTTCTTATCCCAAGACCTAGAAAGAAGCATTCCAAATTTAGGTGTGATATCTAACACTACTACATCCATAATAACACTCTTCATTGGTAGTTGTGTTAAGTTAACCACCATGTCCTTTATTACTACCAAACACTTGACAATTCTAGAATCAAAAGCATACAAGTCATGATAAGGTTTTGTTATGCTTAACCCCAAAGCTTCCATGACTACTTTTGGCATTAAATTGTGAGATGCACCTGAATCCAAAAGACAATTGTGAATCATCTGATCATGAATAGTCAATGTGATGTAGAAAGGTGGAGATGAACTTGACTCAATTTCTGTTTTCTCTGCCAAAGAAGATCCAATAAAAAATTTAGGATGATCCTCCTTTAAATTTATTGTGTCTGAGGGTATTTGACTGGCTGTTGAACCCATCATTTTTAAGACTGAATTTTTATAACAGTGATTTTTTATCAATTCAATAAAAGGCATCGGGATTCTAATTTTGCACAATTCATTTTCAAATTTAAAATTCTGGATGTTCTTATTCACTTCTTCAACTTCAATAGCCTTCTCTGGATTATCCTTATTTTGTCTCTTTTCTAATGCTAGATTGGCTGACTGTTTAGGAGGAATAACTACCTTCTTTCTAGGTTTTGGTCCTGACCTCAAATTTAATGTCTTCTTAGGCTCAGACTGATATATATCAGCTGTTACTTCAAGGTATAAATCATCTTATGTCTGAAAAACATTTGCATCATAATATTCAGAATTTAAAAACTCTTCCTTGGTTACAAAACCTTCAGTCAACAAGTCCCCTAAAATATTTATGTCTGGATTTGTATCCTCAAACTGTCCATCTTCCTCTTCTTCTCCTTCATCAGTGACATTGTTTTGAAGTGGGGGTGGCACCTTTTTATCTTCAGCTTCTCTTATTTCTCTTTTTATATCATTATTCCTTCTCTCTTTGGGAATAAACCGAGGTGCAAACTGTCTTCTAAACTGATTAGCATTATTAGGTTTTATGTCCCCTTCTTGAGCAGGCCTATTGGAATTCTTCTCTAATTCCAATTTGTTTAATTTTGTTGTTATAACTTTCACTAATATTTCCATTTCATCAAATTTATTATCAGCTGACTGTGATGCTGTAGGTACTGAAGCAAATTCTTTTTTACCTTTTCTGTCAAAAGATTGTTGATCTGAATTTACTTTTAGTCTATTAGAAGCTAGTATATTGGATTCTACTTCTAATGTTGCTTCTTGCATGTTTAACAGACTAAGTGGTCTTATTTCTCTTAGGTGTAAAGAAAACTCATGATCAAAAGCATTGGCATAGGTGAGTTTTGCTGAGGTTTCGGAAGGCTTGATTTCTGTAGGAATTCTACCATACATTTTGTTAAATCTCTTAGAAAAATCTGCTATAGTTTCATCTTTCTTCCTCCTTAGGGCTCCAAAATCTGTAATATAATATGTATGGTCTTTGGTATCACCCCACTACCTTATGAAAACATCCTGAAGTTCCTTAATCAAAGTAATTGAATTTGCTGGTAGCTCCCTAAACAACCTTCTAACCTCCCCATCCAGACTCTGTACAAACATTATCATCCACACATATTTTGCCTCAATGTTTTGGTTATCTGCATAGCTGAGAAATGCATCCCAATGCTCCTCGGTTGTTGTCTCACCTTTTCCATTAAACCTAGGAAAGTACTTTTTGTAATCCCCCCCAGGGAGAGCATTTAAGGGTTGAGGCAGAACTAAAGGTGCATACCTAGCTACCACCATCCTATCCATCATATCTGATGGAGGCTGCTGCTGAGCTGCCATTTTTAAACTAGCTTGTTTAGATGAAGAAAAATCCTGACTGGAACTTGGATGAAAAGGGCTCTTATTGAATTTGAACTGAAACAAAGGGATTTTTCCAAGAGATAGGGATTTTGTCTTTTTGAAAGACTGAGGATCAGTAAAGATTTGAAAACTGCTAACAGGTATTGTAGGTGTTAACCATGATGAATCTTGTTTTTCTTCCTTTGCAAGTGAAAAGGATGACAATAGGTCAATTTGATCAGGGCTACATAAACCTGGAGATGATTGTGACTTCTTAATTTTCCTAGCTTCTTTCAGAATTTGCTCTAGGTCTGAGACACCCAAGTGTAATGGTGAAGTTGGTCTACCTCTTGTCCCAACTCCCTTAGTAGCCACTGTGAACTGTTTGGTGAAATGTAGTCTTAATGATTTGTTGGTTTTGTCCACCTCTCGAAACCAGTTGAATGATGAATAACCTAGGGAAAGTATGCTTCAGCTTCATCCCCGAAAACAGTGCCAAAGATGTTAGTGCCAGAAATTGTTCATAGACTACTAAAGAACAAGCCAACACAATCTCATAAAATAAAACTAAGTAAAATAGGTTTCTAGGGTTTTGGTTTTACAGTTTATTAACAAGAGGGTAAAATTTCATCAAGCTAAGACAAACACTAAATCATGTAATAGTGAAGTACTGAGATGCATAATATATGAAATATAAACTAGAAACAACATAAGCACAATACTGAGTTTCACCCACAGTTCACAAGCATTCGATGAATAATAACATCAAACAAGAAATGAATTTGTCAACAGAGTGACTACACCAATCATAAATGAAATCAGCAGATAGAATAATATGGGCTTATAGTTTGCATATATATCATAATCAGTCATCAAGAACACATAAAAAATTTTGAAATTAGCTCTGTATACAATAGCTTGGAAGCCTCCCCTTGTACAAAATTTCGAACCTTGCTCATTCTATTTACTTTCTTTTATCTTGGTTACATCCAAAAACCAATTACTTAACTAATTAACTACCTTCTAGGTCAGACTATCGAAACATCTAGTAAGGTAAAGGTTTTCCAAAACAAACTATTATCTTTACAAAAGTTAACTAAAGACACATGTCATCAATAACCCTTTAAATATCTTTGGAAGCTTCAACCAAAAGTGATATCCCCTCCAAAGCTTGTGTCTTTCTTTTGGTTCTTTGTTGCTTAGCTTCTAGGTCTTCAACTCTCCTTGATAACTCTTGATTCTACTGAGTTAAATCTTGGATCTTCTGCTCCAACTCTTCACACCTATTTTGTGTCTGCCTTTTCCTCTTTAATGCTTCCTTCGAAACCACAATCAACTTCTGATAATGGTTGTTAATATCCTCAAGATATTCTCTTAATATTCTATTTTCCATTACTAATCCTTCATTTGTTTAATTCAGAAAATCTATTTGGTACTTGTATTGTTTAATACTTTTCTGAAGATTTTCCTTCTCTAAATCTATGACTTTCCCTTCTTGAAATGAAGAAGTTCCTTTTGGGAACCAAGGGACATTTAACTTCTTGAAAATTTCCTCATCGTCCTCTTTCTATTGCTCTGTCACTATTACAGGAATATCTGGAGACTCAACACCTTCAAAATTGCATTGCATTGATGGCTCTGCAATTTTCCCTTTACCTATACATGATTCTAACATCACTAAATGATGTTTCATAGTGTGAACCTATTGAGGGCTAAGACTTTATTTTTCTGTAATATCTTCTAATTGTTCTGAAACTTTATTTTTTTACTGAGGATGAATTATCAATCAATGAATCCTGTTTCTTACTCATGACTTTTTTAACATTCAAGCTTTTATCCTCTTCGAAATCCTCTTGAGGAGGAATCTTCTAATATTGTAATTTTCCCTTGAGCTATATTGGGATTTAAAAGTTTTTTTATGTTTAACCTCAACTTGTTCTTAGGTCTAGTTTTAGGTCTCCAAACTACTCCTACTTCTCCCAGCATACTCATAGATTTACCTTGATGTTTTATAGTTGCTAGCTGAACAACTTCTCTTTTGACTCCTTTCATGACCAGCTTTTCTTCAAACCCTTCTTTCGAGCTTTGTGTATTATCAACCCTCAATTTATCAAGCACTGGGATCTCCTTTCTTTCTTCATGTACATTTGTAGGAATCTTCTCTTGTTCTAAAACACATTTACCTTTTTCCTGGTTCGTATCTTCATCAAAAGTATTTGTTGTGTCATCTTCAATGATTTCTGCTACATCTTCTAAACTCTGCACTTGAGATTCCAACTAATTATATTCATCAATCTTCTTTGGTTGTCCACCTACAGGCTCTTCAAGTTTTTTTGTTGAATATTCCACCTAATTAGTCTCTTTTAATGTTTCAATTATGACCTCTTTCTTCAATCTTTTAACAAGGATGTGTGATTTATTCATCTGTCTAATTTTTTACTGGTCTTCATTTTCGCTTTGAAACCTGACCAGAACAAAAAGTAATCCCAAGTCTTACCTTTTTTTCTGGAGCACAGTATTGATAATCAATTTTATCAATCCATGGTGGAAAATGGATTGTTTAGTGTGATCCTAATGTTCCCTTACCCTGCTTGACATCTTCTATAAGCTTTTTAGGAATAAAAATGGAAGATTCATCGTTGACTCCTGACTTAAGTGTTGTAGAAACCTAATGTGATATTTAAAAACAGAGGCATATCTTCCCTGACAAGTTATATAACTTTGCAAAATCTTAATTGGCTCCCTCCATTCAGGCTTGAACTTCTATATATGAAGCCCCTTACCCAATCTACTACAACATCAGGAAACAAGAAATTCTCTGAATTAAAGGTAAATGGCACTTTCTTGAACCAAAAATCACCCTCATCAGCTATACCAGTGGCTTCTTCTATCAATTCTCTTTTCAACTCAATATTTAGGGTGTTAAACAGGACTGTGTCTTTCTCTAAACCCTGAGCGAACCCATATGAAACTTCTGAATGATAACCATTGATTTTCTCAAAATATTCAAACCAGCCTGCTTTTTGAAACAATTTTGCACATTCAGGAAAATTTTTAGCCCATGCCATATATGAAGGTTCAGCCCTGTTATTCTTGCCACTTCTCTTCATTTTCTGCATTGACCTCTAACTGTTCTTTCCTTCAGAAAATAGTTAAAACTATTTCAAAAGTATCTTATTACAACAATAAACTAGAGGCTAAGAAAAATTAGTACCCTAACCTACAATTTCTCACTTTCCCTAATCCATACTAACCCTCTGTTAATACAAATTAGGATTCATTTAATGCTTTCTGGATCTTATGGCATACATGTCACTATGATAGTTCGTAGTGCTGAAAATATGCAACCCTGTCCTCATTGATACCAGACAGGTCTCCACAGTTCCATATTTGACAGCCACAATTACACCCAAACCATTTAATAATTAACCATGATCTTCTCAGCTTCACATATGCCCGTCAAATTTGTCACTCACTCAGCACAGAATCCATGAACGTGCTATCATCAAAGCTTAACAAACTTCCAATCTTCGAGGCTCAGGACAGCTACAATTTACCTATGTAATCCTTATTGAATTTTATACATTTGTCATAATGATTTCAAGGTCCTTACACGTATCATCTCACTTTAACAAATGTTAAAACTCCATCATTTGCAATCTTTAACCAAGAATGAGCTCATTTCATGATTTTTTGAGTGCCGCGATTTTCTTGTAGCTCTCCTAGTTCACGGTTTCTGCCTTTGCGCTATAGGAATCTCTAATCAATATTTTTTGACAAAGGCTTAAAAACAAAGGGTTAGATTATATAATCAAACTTTGATTAAACTTTATGATATATCTTTTCAACCTTTCAAAAATATACACACCTAATAAGCCGATTAAAACTATAAAAACAACTAAATAAAGTCAATTTGAAAGGAATATCATGAAATCAAAAATAAAAATATGCTCACTATTATAATACCTCAAAAACCAAGATCAAAATATTAAAAGAAATAAGAAAACCATGTTTTGAAAATAAAGCATATAGTCTAAAATAGAAAACAAAATCTAGTTATAACACAGTGCATCCTTACTAGAAAGGAACCCCGCAAAACCTACTCGCAAGGAAGAGGATCAAATCCCTGCACAATAGTAGCTACCCCCTTCTTCTTGGTCACTTTCTTGCTTTGCATATCAAGGTCATGATTTTTTTTATACTCAAACAAAATTTACTAGGAAATTTATATTCCTAAGTTTAAATAGTTATAATACCATCTACTGCACAAGATTGATGCATATGCAACAACAAAATATCATCCTTATTCCCAAATATTCACCTTTGAATGATGTATAAAAAAATCAATGTAGAACTTTACAATGTATCTAGCTTTCAAGGCTTGATTCCCATAGATAACTCAATAATGTGTAATGGATGGTGAATGTTCAATCACATTATACTAATAGTATGTCAGTTAGTCGAACTTAATTGGATCGATTATTTCACATGCTATGATTATTGGAATTTTATTTAATCTTAACATTCCATCATGTGTGAAATGCCCCAAAATTTTCCATCGAGGGATTTTATTTAGAAGTATGAATGCTAAGGATTGACTTTATTGCACTCCTATAAATTAGGTAATTTTTTAAACTACTCGAATATTAAAGAGTGTATCATATGATAAGAAAAAGTGTGTATTTCCCACATGAAATGAAATTGGTGTTCTAGAGGAATTACTTCTAGTATATTAAAAGGCCTGCAGTTATAAAGTTGAAAACGAGATCGGGACCCAATGGTAGGTTCTTTTGATTGAGTCTCACTAGCAGCACAAGTGGTTGAATTTGACACAGACATGGATCCAAATTGACATGCAAATCATCCAATTTGACAGGTAGTTTAAGTGGCATAGGTGGCTAGATCATTTTGCCTATTGAGATTTATTCCCCAGGGGGGGAAGTAGTAGGAAAGGAAAGAGTAAAGACGCTACCATCAATAGTTTTAGTTTCAATTTTTGAAGAAGCAATTGACCATGAAGCAGTAGCTACATTCCTTTATTACATCTCAAAATCCAGTCACATATATAGATATAAAACCTCTAGATGCATATTGAAATAGAGTACCACCCTCAATTGGTGATGCTAGTAACTTATTAACTGTTTCATCACACCATAGGGTCATGGGTAGAGTAAACATGGGATTAGATCCCTTTAAAATCGAGACCGAATTATTAAGCTAAAGGTACTACTGCCGATGAAAGAGGTAGAGAAAACATCCTAGCCACCACATGCTAAACATATTTATTCATATCCAATAGTCATTGTTAGAAATGAAGATGTAGTTCATGTTTACCCAAATGACCATGTCGAAATATATGAGGAAGCATCTGGGCCTCATGACTTGTGCATACCAAGAGCCAATTGTGGTTGCAAATTTGTGCTTTTGTAAGGGCGTAAGTGAGATCAAATTGATTTAATTCGGGGTTTCAAGAACACTAAAGGTATGAATTGGCTAACTAGTCAAGTTACCCAACCCTTAATTATACATTGGCGAGATGTTACATACTTATCCTTTAGAACGCGTGAACAAACTAGATATAGAAATAAGAGTTCAAGTGATGGGCATATCACTATTTACTCTTTTACATATATAGATGGTAGAACCAACCAATAGTTATCTGCTCAAGAAATCCTGTGGCCACTGGAGCTATTCCCCAATGGATGGATATCATAACTTAAAGCTAGACTCCTTCTTTCTTTAAAAGTCAAACTTATCTTAGTTTATTTATCATATGGAATGGCCTCATTCATATATGAAATTTATGATGTAGAGATAAAATTTTAGAGCTATACTTCGGCTTCCTTCTATAAATATGTACCTTTACCTACGATTTACAATAACGAGGATTAGAAAATCCTCACAAATAAAAAAACAAATTAATATGTAGAAGAAAATTTAGTTATGGTGAATCCTCACAGTTCATGTTGTGGGGATTCCCCATTAGAAACCCTAAAGAACAAATCCCTTTGTGAATCACATAATAAAAACCTTAGAATGAAACAATAATAGCAAATAAAAGAGGGGTTTTTCCTTTCACAGTTCATGTTGTGGGGATTCCCCATTAGAAACCTAGAGAACAAATCCCTTTGCGAATCACATAATAAAAACCTTGGAATGAAACAATAATAGCAAATAAAAGGGGGGCTTTTCCTTTTTCGTACTTATTATCTGCAGAAGACTCGACCTCGGCTCCTATGTGATGAAATTTCCTAAAACACCAATGTTTTTTATCACGATATCTGCGCAAAGAGAATAAAAATCTCCAATTGAAACCATGAATCATCTCGATGGCTTTTCATGTCCATCCCTTCCCTACAAAGTATCTTGATTGTCCATGCTTTCATTGTGTTTGTTTTGTTACTTTTATTTTTTTATTTGTTAATAATACATAAAATATAACATTTAATTATAATATATTTATATATATTAAGTATATTATATTATTACATTTTATATTGTATTACATATAATCTTATTATATATAACATATCATATATAAGTACTTATATTACATATATAATTGATATAACTATATATTATAACTATTACATTTATATATATTATAACTATATATTATAATATATTTTTGTGTGTACTTAACCTCTTGGTAGGTGATCATCGAAGATACAAGGCTGGTGGACAATATTTTAGTAGTTGGCCATGACATCATACATATGACATAATGCATGTGATCTAGGTTGCAACCTGCTATTGGACAATAATAAAGGCAATACATACCATGGCGAGGGTTTCTTAGAGGTAGTGTTTCTTAGTGATCTTTTCATAAAGAAGGGGGTTTCTTTGAGAAAATTTGAATTCACCATTAAAAATGAAAATCATGAACATAATAAATTAATTAACACACTAAAACTTAATTTGTACATTTAAGTAAGAAATATTGCAATTTTTTAGTCACGTAGTTGTTATCCAGTTTTATTTATTTATCACTTGACTAAATTAGTAGTTTAGGTTAGTTTTTTTTAGCTGTCTCACTTAAAATTTATCAAATTTGGTAATATTTAGCTTAAAAACACTCTGGTGACTAAATTTTTATGTCATGTAGTCATTTATTTTCCAAATTGTATTAGTGTTCAGCTCCGTCTCTTATGCATTCCATCCCTATTTTCTTTAGTGGATTTTGTTTTCAAGATGGCTACAATGCTCCAACTCTCATGCACTGCATCCTTACTAGAGACTAACCCCACAAAATCCTCCTACAAGGAAGATGATCAAATCCCTTCACAATAGTCTCTACCCCCTTCTTCTTGGTCACTGTCTTGCTTTGCATATCAAGGTCATGATTTGTTTTATACTTAAACAAAATTTACTATGACATTTTTATTCCTAAGGTTAAAGAATTAGATTACCATCTACTACACAAGATTGATGCATATGCAACAACAAAATATCATCCTTATTTCCAAAGGTTCACCTTGGAGTGATGTATAAAAAATCAATGTAGAACTTTGCAATGTATTTAGCTTTCAAGGATTGATTCCCATAGATAACTCAATAATGAGTAAGGGATGGTGAATGTTCAATCACATTATACTAATAGTATGTCAGATAGCCGACCTTGATTCAATCGATCATTTCACATGCTATGGTTATTGGAATTTTCTTTAACCTTAAAATTCCATCGTGTGAAGTGCCCCAAAATTTTCCATAATAGTGAGGGATTTTATTTATAAGTATGAGTGCTAAGGACTAACTCTATTGCACTCCAAAATTTACATAAAATCTGTTGAAGGACATAGTGGGAGGAATTTTTCCTTGTGTTTCCATAAATAAGTACCATACCTAATGTGTGTATGGTGATACCCACCATACTTGGTAAGTACAAGTCCCGCATACATTCCATTCGAGGCATGGTTGATTCTCTTTATAATTAAGAGTTAAAGTAGGGAGACTCCTTTTAAGCTCAATCTCTGCATTGACGTTTTCTAAAGTGAGGCTACACAATTAACACAAACTATGAAAGCTATATCAAAATTGTGTTGGTTGTTCAGAATTATGAGGAAAATGCATAAATAGATAAATAATATAAAGAAGGCATAAACTCAAAATTAACATTCTTTTAAATATATAGCGACACTATTATGAAGCCAATATATTTAAAAAATCATGATTTCTTCCCTTAGAATGATGTAAAATGTAATGGAAAATGGTAGGGTTTTGTACAAGAAAGAGCCTTAAGCATAATATTTGAGTGTTCTACTCTTTCTGGGAAAATTTCAGATTTTGAAAAAAAATAATCATCTACAAGTTTCAAGAAGCTAAGGTTTGACAACTATAACAAAATAATGATACTAAAACAATATTTACTAGGGAATTTATGGTTCTCTATTTTTTATGAAGACTAATTATAAAAACAGTTGTGATTGCAAGCAAACCCAATGCCAACCTAGACTTACCTTAATCAAGAACATTGATACGAAGATACCCTTTGCACTTTCTTAAGCTCACAATGGCTAGGAAAGCTTTCATAAGTATTGTTGAGATTACAACATCAAGAGTCATTCTCTAGTCTTGTGAGTAATATCAAGACAATAGACTTGTGAGTAATATCAAGACAATAGACTTGTGAGTAATATCAAGTTAGTAAACTTGTGTGTAATATCAAGTAAAGTCTTGTGAGTAACATCAAGATAGTAGACTTGTGAGTAATAACAAGTTCTACAAATATCCTCATGTTGTGAGGTTGTGTACTTTACTGTGTAAAGTAGATATACTATGTGATGTATGGCTAGTCATGGTCAACAGGTGCTACAAGTATCCTTTAGGGATTAGCTACCCCTAGAGTGATTTACTTTAGCTTATGACTATATGACCCAGGGTAATACATATGATCATAGGTTCAGAAACAATCTTATGAGTATGATATGATATAGACGATTAATTAATGAAAACAAATATGGACCATGCAGAGATAATTAATATAAGCACATATATGGAGAGAGAATTTGAATTGCCCATGTTGCCACCAAGTGAACTTGAATTGATAAGACATCAGTTGAGTAATAGTTATGGTAAACAAGTTTAGTTAATTAAGGAATCAACTCCTTAATTTATGCAAGTGGTTGTTGAAGATGACAAGGATGGATAAGCATTATTTCTACAGTTACATTCATATCTGTTCAGTTACATTCAGTTATGTTTAGTTACATTCAACTCTATTCAGTTACATTCAATTATGTTCAGTTACATTCAGTTATGTTCAGTTACATTAAGTTCTATCTAGTTACATTTAGTTGCATGCAGTTCCATTCAATTCAATTCAGTTACACTCAGTTGTATGCAGTTACACTTTGTTCCATTCAGTTGCATGTAGTTCCATTCAGTTCAACTCGGCACACTCAATTAACAAATCAGTTAGAGTTAGTTAATTAATAGAAGTAACATATCTTCTTGTGGGAGATAATTATGGAGTGCCAACCTGGCACCAAGTCAATAAGGGCACATATCTTCCAATGGGAGATAATTATGGAGTGTCGGCTTGGCACCAGATCAAAGCGGGGTGCATGATTGAATATGGATAAGTGTTCTAATTGTCAACAAGTTGTTGATACATGCAACCATTCTATTTTTGTTGTAAAACCTAATTTGACTTGTTATTAAAGTGTTATGCACTTGGAAAGATAGATACATTGTTCCATTTGATCTCCACTCTTTGGTGCTCTTGGTGAAAGCAATCTACTATTGTGTTGTAATCATTCTCTGTAACTTATCAATCATACTCTAAGATTTTTTGTTGGGTTTTTTATCCTCCGAATCATTGGAGGGTTTTTCCAGAGTATATCTTGTGTTCTATGGTTTTATTTATGTCTTTGGATTATTGATGAGATTTATATTCATTGTTATTGCGGATTAAAGTTTTAAAGTTCAATTATCTTCATTTTTTGTTCAATCACTAACATGGTATTAGAGAAAGGGTGTGCAAGAACTTAGTTTTGTGCAAACACTCTAAGCCTTCGTATATCTTGAAGCATTGAGCAAGAGCTTGAAGCAATGGATTCTATATCTGTCCGATTGGAAGACAGACTCGAAGGAACATCCAACTTCAATACATGGAATATGAGGATGATCTTATATAAACCGCCATTGACGAAATCCCCTCCTCATGGAATACCTTTCTTGCTGTGGTAAACATAAGAGAAGAGCATCCCAATTTCAAAATACTTTGGCATGATTGCATTCAAGAAGAAGGGTGCATCTAGAACAAAGCAGTGCACACTAAAGAAGAGAATGCAGCTCTCATGGATAGAACTAAGAAAGGGAGGAAGCCTTTCGATCCCAAGAAAAATTTCCGTGCAAAGAGGAAAGAAACCCATAAAGGTATGTACAAATCAAAACTGATATGTTTTTATTGTGAAAAGGTAGGTCACTTCATACGGTATTGCAATACAAGGAAAAGAAAAGAAGGAAGAATTCATGCCTCTACCGCCGTAGAAGGAGGTGAACCTTCTCAAGAGAAATCATCCAAGGAAGAGGATTATCGAAAGGAATATTTCCTTTAGTGAATAATATAATTCTCTCTTGGTTTCATGAAATCCTTATTCCCATGTAGAGACACACATTATAGTGCATTCATTAAGTTTTATTTTTGTGGTGTTTAAAGTTGCAATGAATAAATAAGGAGTCCACCTATCTCCACAAGGGTGCAGAGATCAACAGGGATCCCACACAAAAAATAAAGATGAGTACCTTATTTGTTTATTCTTTTTTATAAAACAAATCTATTTTTTTATGTCTATCATATAGATCTGTATTCCTAGACTTGGAATTGTGTCTAGCATATACATTGTTTTTTCTATCTTTATTGGCATGTTATCAATCTCATGAGTCCATATTTTGTGAGATGATATAGGAATGATATAATACTTATGTAGGACCGATATATACTCATATAGGACTGATATAAGGCTGAAAACATCCTCCATAAGACATTATATTTAGGGCAGCATGATTGTTTCATAAACTAGGAACATAATACTACATGATTGGATAAATATAGGGCTTCATTCTTACCTCATGAGATATGAACATGGGGATGTATATTTCATTTATAAAATGAATTTTTTGGACCAATATAAGACTTATATAGGGATGCATATCAATATATAAGATTATAATGGTTTATGTTAAACTAGTTGGTCAATAATTGTACATAACTATGTTTATCATTATCAATATATTGAGAGTATTTCATGTTAATAAAATTCATGAGTATGAAATGGTTCTCACCATTAGAATAATTTGTCTTGTAGGGAAAATTAAAATTCCCTTACCTAAAATTAAAGAAGGACGTGAATGTGGAGTCATTTCAATGACTAGTCCTGAAAGAGAACAGTTTGGAAGGTTCCTATGTCTCTTGGGAAGCAGACAAAAGAGATGGCCTAATTCTATTCTAATTGATGTGAAGATTCCTGAAAATATTGTATATTATTTAGATTCATGTGTCAAAGAAGAGATTCATATATATATGAGCATAATTCTTAGTGATGGAGGACCCAAATTATGATCCTCACATTTACATGGTGAGAGGGAATTGATAGTCTCGCTAGCTCCTGAAGAACCAGTGTAACTAGTTAATGTACCTCCTGTGAAAAGGAGATATGCATGATGATCATATTTAGAAGGAAGCTAAGAAATATATTCAATCATATTGTTATGATTCTTATGATTAGTGGTGTGGCAGTCACCAGACAAATATTTTCCTCAGTTAAGGAAAATGTGCAGTAAAATGTCCTGAAGAGTTTCAGGATTATGGACTACAAACCAATGAACACACATATGAAGGTAAATATGAAATTTCATGATTTGTATTTCAAATTTGGAGGATATCAAGTCAGTTGAGATGTATTTAGTCAGTCACATGTCCTGGGGTCTATTATGTGCATTGCAGTTTGTACATAGACATGTACAAAGCATGTGTTATGGTATACCTACTTGGTACATGATCTCTAAGACTGAAAAAGTGAAAGGGATGGATGATGTCAGGACTATCTCTTTATGTAATTGAGTTTATAAATTGATTGTGAATAGAATTAGAGGAATATTATCCAAATCCATTTCCACATAACAATTTTCCTTCCTTGAAGGAAGATAGATTCATGATGCAATCAGCATTGCACAAGAATTCCTACATTCGGCAAAGATCAAACACATTTCAGCTGTGGTTATCAAAGTTGATCTATCCATAGCATACGACATGGTCGATTTGACATATCTTAGGCTTGTTCTATTATAGGGTGGCTGTTATACACCTGATTGGCACTTCTCCGTCCGAGTGCTCACATCCCTCAGGTCGGCACACAAAAGGACACTTATGGATTGAGGTTTGCCTAGTTTCATTATACCTTGGTTGATGATGAAATACATTGCCTATATGCCCAGTTGATTACTTTGCCATTTTGAGATTTTGAGTAGCATTCGCGACTATATCTATTGGCATCTCGTGCATCATACGCGAGTATCATGTTCAGCAGATCGCGCATACCTGTATACGCGGGTTACACTTGTATAGGGTCGCGTATCATACGCGGGTTGCTCTACTACAGACCCGCGTATGGTTTCCTCAAAATTAATATTTAAAAACACTCGATAATGCAAGATTAGTTCATTCATTTAACTTAATCTTCCTAACTGCTATAACCTCCCTAACCTTCGAAAACTGCCTCTTTTCACCCATATAAATAGAGGCCTTGGGGAGGGGGTTTGATATACATACTTGGAGAGCAAAGTTATGCTGGTGGATTGTCTACAGAAATATTTGGAACAGAGAAACTCAGAGTCCTTTGGTGACAGAGGATTCCTTGTTCAGACATTGGGTTGTAACCTAAACTCTTTATATTATTGTTAATAAAGATATTACTTCTTCCATATGTGTTTCATATCTTGTGAATTGGTAAATGTTTACATTTCAATATGATATATGATTTGCCTAACCTGCATATATATATATGAATTGCTTTGTATCTGGAAGAGGGTTTATTAACAGGTGAAGGAGGAACTATCCTGGAGACTTTGGAAGTGGATCAGAGAGGGAGAAGATAGCAAGGATCAACCTTCGTTTAATACAAGTAAGTTCCTGCTACTTTCCTATTTCCTATTCTGTGCTTTTAAAGTCAAATTGTCTGCAAGTGTTAGAGTATGTTGGTAACCCCTAGACCTAGGTTATTAGGTGAATTATCCTATACAACAGTGGCTTCCATAATTGCATGGTGAAATGGATTATCTCTTGTGTGCAGTAAATTAGTTTTGCAGTGTTTATAAATGGCTTGGCCTCTTTTTTCTTTCAACGGGGTAGATGAGTTAGGAAAGGGTGTCTATTAGCTGCACTTTTATTTCTATCGATCATAGAGGGTCTTAGTAGAATCATCAGAGCTGCTCAATGGAAATTTAAAAGGATTTCATTTTGGAGGTATGGTATACATCTCTCATCTACTTTTTGTAGATGACATCCTACTCTTCTCGGATTGTTCCAAATGGGTCAAAGTTTCTCAACATAAATATATGCATCTGATGTCTATTTTGGAATGGACTCAAAGTAGTTCCAACCAACTAGGAATGTGTACATAATGTGGAAAGAACTTTTATCAACATTTGATCTTACGGGTGACTAGCTCTTCTCGGAAGTTTAGGCAGACTCATCTAACTCGGCCTTAATCCCTGGCTTGGTAGTAATGGAAAAAAATTACTCTCTAAGAAGGTGACCTATACTCTTGTGGACAAAGGACTCGTTTTTTATATATTAGATACATGATCCAACTCATTCTTTGCCACGTCACCAAGAGTAGCTTTCTACTGATGAATTGGGTTTTGCAAATGAAGACATGCTTCAATGGGAGGTATACAAGAACGATTAAAGATATATTCATATGTTTGACTGATAAGGATGACTCCTTAATATGGATTAAAAATGATGGTGGAGGTACTTACAATCCTAATATTGGATATTATATTATGCGTGAATCTGATGATCTACCTCCTCTCGAATGGTTGTATAAGGAGATATGGAGCCTAAATTGTCCCCTCAAGTCGAAGTTCTTTGTGTGGATTATCTTAGCAGGTAAGTTCCATGTGTGGGACAATATTCTGAGGATATATGGAGCATGACCTAGAAGATGCTCCCTTTGCAAATCTGAAGGTGAAGCAATCAATCATATTTTCCTTAGTTTTCCATACCTGACTGATATGTGGATGTACTTGTCTCAAGTAATGGGTATCCATTTTATATGGGAAGGAGTTGATATTAATGAGGCATTACAACTATGGTTCAATAATAATATTTATAGATATTATAAAGCTCTCCCAACATTGATGGTTTGGGTAGCACAAGGGTGATGCCCCTATGAGAATGATTGTGAAGGAACATACTAATAAGTCGAAGGCATGGTGCTAATTTGATGGTGCTACCCAAGGCAGTATGAGCATCGAGGGTGTAGGTGGCATTCTATATCTATCAGACATGCATTTTTTCAAATTCTTTGCAAGTGTTAGAGCTGCTACTAATAATTGAGCAGAGTTGGTGGTGAAACTCGCAGTCTCAAAAGAGATTAGGAATCTACATATTTTTGGGGACTCTCCCATTGTCATTAATAGGTGTTAACATAAAAAATTGCTCAAATTTATCTACATTGCCTACACCAAATACAAACGTCCATTTCCTAACCTTTTTCCCTCATTTCTTGACCTCCACGCCTATGGTTTAACCTTATTCTCTTTAAAAAATCTCAAAAATATTAAAAAGGGCTTAAAAACCCCATAAAAGAGATAAAAGATAGAAATGGGGGGCTTAAAACCCTAAGTAAGGCCTAAAACCCTAATTATGGTCCAAAACCCTAAATGAGAGATAAGGACAGAAAAAAAACTATAAATAAAGGGTGGAGGTGCCCATCACAACATGACATATTCATTCCGACGTTATTATACTTGTATGGGTACTTTGAGAAACCATAATTCTCAAGATACTCATCTCAAGTCACCCAAAACATTCCATTTGCCCCACTTGATCCCCATTTTTTGTGTTGAGTCAACCTCAATACTAACCAAGCCTGTGAAGAAGCGGTATCATTCTGAGTCAGGGCATGGTGGCCCCCTTTCAAGAAAATCTGGAAGGTATAACAATCTCGTTGTCTTTTATTAGTTTTGTAGATTGTTTATAGTTGTTGTTATACCCAAATCCTATCACCACCATGTGATAAGACCTTTGACTTACATGTTTTCCCTTAATCCCAGCTCTTGGAGTGGAAACACCATGTTGTTTGTCAATTCTACATGAAAATACTCAGCACCGTGCTTTCCCTGTGAACCATGAACGGTACCTTGCTCGCACTTCCTGCATCTTTTTTACCATAAGTGGTGCCACCGCCTATGGCCTTTATTCCATAAGTGTTTCTTATCTAAACTGCTCTGTCATAAGAGGAGAAAAGTGGTACCCTGGGTAAAATGGGAAAAGGAGAAGTTTCTCGAGGCTTCTAGATCATGAGCCTCATGTCCTCCCTTATCCCTATCATTGTGGGTCAATTGAGCTCGAGATCCCCCGTCATAGGATCTTAGAGGCCACCTCATCCACAAATCTCTCAACCATTCCTATCCATTGAGCCTTATAAATACAAGCTCATGTCCATGGTTGAAGGGGAGAACTATAGAGGTATTGTTATGCTATTGGATTGACCACTTGGCCCAAGCCATTGGAGAGCATAGAGAGAAAAGTTGGAGCTTATGGGGATGAAGTGTTTGTCTCATGGAGATGCATGTCGACACTAAGGCTTGATTGGTTGTAAAATTCTCCATACATCTTAATGCAAAGCTGATTTTCATCCCACATTACTGTTGTTTTGATTTCACATGTACATGTTGTTAGATTCCTTAGTCACTAACATGGATAAGTAGATGGTTTTCTGGTAGCTTTGATGTGTTTTCCTGTTTGATCTGTTTGCAGGTACACAAATTGACTATCGAATCAGCATTCCAGGTGTCTACGACATCTAGGGAAGGTCTTCATCCTTTGTCGTTCACTCATTTGTTCTAGATCTGAACCATTCAAACCAGAGGAACAACTTCTATCCGCGGAAGGTGAAATATTCCTGGTTACAAATATGGCAACTCCACTTGGGAATAGATACGTATATTAGTTGATCTGATCTTCCTCAGTTCTTGAACTCTTATCTGAATCCAGGCTCCATCTCCAACTCTCTTTAGTTAGATCTGCTATCTGACTCAGTGAATTTTGGTTTGAAAATTTCAGATCTGTTTAGATCTGAAGTATTTCAACTTTTTATGATCTTTTTCACTCTCAATCTATCAGTTTTTACCTTGATCTGGTCTTTTTCTAACTTGATCTGTTGTTCTCCTTTGTGTTTTGGATCTATACAGGGAACTGCTCTTATGCTGTTGGCGAGAAGCACTGCCTGAACCCTATTAGCAACACGCGGTGCCACTACTTGAGTCATGTTATCTAGAAGCGGTGCTCATCCAAAACGGCTCTGTCAAGACCCCTCCAGCGCGGTGCTAGGTAGGCCTTATTCCAAGACCACTTTTCCTCATTTTTTGCAAAAAATTTGAGTTGATTTGCTTTCAACCCTGCATTGTCAGGCTTGTGTGTTAGAATATGATGCTTATGGTTTGAAATTTTGTGGTAAAAGACCAATTTGTTTGAAGAATCGAAAAGCTAGATTAGGCTTGTTGATTGTCCATTTTCTTCCATGCTTGTTGGTTTTCTTTGTGAAAGGATTTCTTTTTCAAAAGATTAGGTGTTAGAGAGCTCTCTTTTATTTCTGTTATATAGACTGAAAGAAAAACGTTTAATTAGCATCTTGATTTCGTTTTTTGTTCCCATGGAGGACTTCTTTTTGCTTGTTTAAAAAGAAATTATTTGACTAAGATTAGGTCATTATCATTAGTGAGCATAAGACATTGGATCTCTGATTGGCCTTACAAGCTTTCAGGTTCTCTATATTCTTTTGTCTCTTTTGCATTTATACTATCTCATCAAAATAAAAAATATTATAGTTTTAAGTTAGATCTATCTATGCTTTAAGAAAAATTGAAAAATAGAGTGCATATGCATATAATGTGCTTCTTGTTTTTCTTTTGAGGAAAGAGACTCCTCCCCTTTTGATTGCTTTTAGAAAAAGAGAAATGAGTTTGGAAAGTATTACCTTGATTTTGTGTTCAAGATTGTTGTTTGGAAATATTTTTGGTTTTGAAGCAAAATAAAATACTCCCTTTCCCTCCCGTAGGTAGGCATACCGAACGGTAAAGTGAAATATTTGCATATGCATATTGCATGATTTTACTTTTTCTGTCAAAATTCCATGCATTCACCTAACCGTCCACTTTAAAATTAACGATAGTTATAGGTTAAAATTTACATAGCAATTTGAGTGATAGGTTAGAGACGTGTTCGGGTATCATTAAGCATAGGAGCTGTCGTTACTCGTCTGCATTACATCCCAGGACTCGCGCGGTTCTTCCACGTACCTTCAGTATATCGAACGGCCTTTCACGTACCCTTGAGGTATATAGAAAGGCACTTCATGTACTTGATTGTATAGCAGAAGGCCCCTTGTGTATGGTTATGCATTAGACATCACTACTACCAATTTGAGCTCCCACGTACCTTGCGTATGTCAGGAGACCCCACTAGGATACCTCATCCATCTGAGGAAAACCCTTTGGCCGTCTAGCTTGGAGCCATACACTGAAAACAGCATTCGGAGAGATTACTACACACGTACCCTTGAGGTATATCATGAGTGGCACCTTCTTGACAATCCTAGTGAGAGACCTAACTATCTGAACCCCTCCTGTCATTTTAAGTTTACTTGTTTGACCTATAGCTTGAGTAGGTAAAATATTTTGTGTGTGTTTTCTAGTTTTTGAGACCCTAGGTTAGATAGGAGCTGTACAAACTGGTTGAGCTCAGACAGTCCAGAAGAGTACAGGGCTTGTTACCCAATTTTATTCCTGTTTTAGGAGAAAATCCAATGGAAGCTATCGACCAAGGAGCTGCTACCACCTCCCAAGTGGGAGATAATGTGGTTGCGGAAAGTGGAGGACCATATCCTTCACACTTTCCTCCCTTGGTCCAAAAACCTTCTCGGGGTAATACTTCATTCCATTCTCCCATAGAAGGTCACGCTGATGATACTACCCATCCATATTATGGTCCCAATGCTCCATTTTGGGATACCTCTATAGGACAGGCCATTGCCTCATTTGGAACTCGTTTAAAATTTTCTGAAGAAGTTTCTCCATATGAAGAAGAATGTAGACAATGCCACGCAGCTATTCTCCATGCACAGGAGATTGAAAGGAAAATAGATGACATATTGGGCACACCACCTTCACATTCCACAGCTGTTGCTGTGGGATATCGTTCACTTGCCGATTCTATGAGATCCATTGAACCGATTATAGATTGCACAGTAACACCACACAACCCAGTTCAAACTACCAATCCCACCACCTCCCATATTATGTCTGTTCCCAATCCTCCCAGGTCTTCCGCACCTGGGGCTCAACCTTAAATTCATGTTTCGTCATTACCTTTTAGTGCCAGGGGAAACACCCAGCATGACCTACGTTATCTGGCACAGGAATTGTATCTAGTCAAGGATAGACCTCTGGTATAGAGCAATCTACAGTTTATGTCCCTCCCACCCACACAAATGTGGTTAATCCCCCATCTAATTCAGGTCATCCCTTGGGGGCACAACCTGTAACCAGTCAAACCTCTTGGGGTTATGGTTATACAGAAAATCAAATACCTGTAGGGAACATTAATTATCTACCCAATCCTACAGGAATGCCTTATGTTGGAATTCCATGTCCTAGTAATACTTTCACACCATGGGTGCAACCTAACTGGTCCTACATGCCAGCTATGGGCACGGGGACTTCAGTTAGTGAACCTCTCACATAGCATGTGCGATCATGGGATATTAAAGAATACCCTTGATTTCGAGAGATATTGACCCAAAATCTTTTTGTTGAAACCCCCTCCCAATACTTAAAACCTCCTCCCCACCCCTTTTTATACCTCAATCCTTATAAACCACCCTACCCACCCCCACCTTAAACCCCTCATCCCCCCAATACTTGCAATATATTGGTTCAATTTTTGATAATTTTAAAGCCCACAATATGAACTAACGTGATAGGATATTGGCCAACTAGTGAAGCCCCCGTGGCTATGGGGGGCATACCCATACATACTGCAGGAGGTGCCAGGGGACCTCCTTATGGAGGTCCTCCCCCTGGGGGGCCTAATGGTCCTAGAGGGCCTGGTGGCTTTCCTCCTTATGGTCCTAATGGTCTTGGTGGTACTTGGGGGCCTGGTGGCTTTCCTCCTAATGGCCCTGGAGGGTCTGGTGGCCCTCCTCCTAGTGGTTCTAGAGGCTCTGGAGGTTTACCTCCTAGAGGCCCTGGAGGGTCTGGTGGTTTGCCTCCTGGTGGTCTCGATGGTCCTAGTGGTCCCAATGGTCCTGGTGGTCTCGGAGGCCCTGGTGGTCCTAATGGTCCTGATCCCGAAAATCAACTCCCTGCGGGAAGATTTTTCGCTAGTTCTTCATCACAACAACTTGTCTATCAGTCTACTTACGGTCCTACTGGTAACTATATGCCATATCAATATTACCAGTATGTGCAACCTAACCATCAGTTACCTTTCCTAGCAAATTTGGACTTGCCTAATTTTTCCAAGTTGATTAATGACCCCATTCAACATAACCACTCATGGCCTCCCATTCCGGTAAAGTTACCATCGGACATTCCAAAGTTCCACAAGAAGCAGGGAGATGATCCGAAAAACCATGTCATGACATTCCATCTATGGTATTCTTCAAACTCCCTTATGGATGATTCAGTTCGTTTAAGACTCTTTCAGCAAACTTTGACTGGTACAGCCATGAAATGGTATATTGAACTTCCACAACACTCGTTTGTGGATTTTGGATCGATGGAAACTGTATTTCTTACACACTTCCAGCTTCCTATTCGTTATGAAACAGGTACTAATCTCTTAACTTCTCTGTGACAGAACACATCCACCCACATATCCGATCATATCCATGAGTGGAGAAGGCAAAGAAGACTTATTAAACCTCCTATTCCGGATCAGTTATTAGTTGATTGGTTTACCAAATATTTGTTGCCTTTGATTTCCCAAGATGTGGCTATGGCCAGTTCCATTACTGAAGATCAATCCATTAGTCGAGCCTAGTATTTGGACTTGGTCTATTCCCATTCCGACACTTTATATGACTTGATTCCTCAATCTCCTTGCCCAAGCACCGATCCCGCAAAGTCACCAGCAGAAGTCCCTATTGATGGGATTGTTGGTTTAATCCAGTCCCCCTCAACAACAAAACCTGCCAAGCAACCCCAGACTGCCACCCTTACTCCTTCGACTCACAAGGTTTCCACCGAGGTTAATTCTATTCAGAGTATTCAAACCTCCAGCAATAATAAAAGGAAAGGTAAAAATAAAAATAAAAAACCTGGAAACCAACAGGAGAACCCAAAACCAACCAACAACGATAACGATAAAGGGAAAAGAAAAGAAAAATATCCATGTCTGCTTTGCAGAGGTGACCATTTCACAAAAGAGTGTCCCCACCGTGATGAAATCACCCAATTTTTGGAAACGAATCCTGCACCCACAGTTCTCACGAATCCTTTTCCCTCTCAACAACAACTGATAGACCACATGTCTAATCAGGTAAACTCTAGTTCATCAGAGGAAATTTGTATGATGTCCTCATATTCCATTAGTCTACAAACTTGAAGTCAAAATTATGACAAATCCACGGACAAGAAAGAAGACCTTTCTTCTTCAGGGAAATCTCCTTCTACTGGTCACTAGTACAAAAGCGCGGATTTTTCCACGGAGGTTTTCCATGTTTCTTACTTTTTGGTGTAAAATCCAATGTAACAGGAATGAGGCGTCTCTGTATCCACGCCTAGCCGTCACTGTATCCACGCCTGGACTCTTGGACTTAAGTACTTGCTTTGACAAATATAGCAAAAATGTAAGAAATACATAAGAACTTAAGTACTTGCTTTGACAAATATAGCAAAACCATGGTTTGTAGGAAAAATTATAATGAATGTGATAACTGGAAAAACAAAGTGTAATCCTCAACACTAGATAGTGTCTTGCTTATGGTCTCAAAGTTGGGCATTTTGACAACTACAATATAACTATGAAATGTAAAAAATAGTATATGAATGGGATAATTGAAGAAAAAAGGTGTAATACTCCAGACCAATACATACAATTATATATCAATAAACTATAAACATTCTAAATACAAATAGATTTGGAAAATGATAAATAAGAAGTGGACAATGGATATCACTTCTTGTTTCATTGTGATGCT
>LPNX011126396.1:688254-698672 GCA_001517045.1 Pseudotsuga menziesii | reverse complement strand
GCACAGGACATTTCTTATATAGTGTGGGCAGAAAAAGGATTATGCTAATGTCCACCGCTAGCCAAAAGTGACTAATGGGACTGTGAAAGGAAATAATATTCCATATGCATAGGCGGTGAGTGAAGGGACTTGTGCCCCACCCAAGAAATTGGAACTAAGAGCTAATAAATTAAAAATAAAGGTATCTGTTACAAGAATAAAGATAAATATACAATAATGAGTGAGAAAAATGGGGAACAGGGGTTATAAAAAGCCAAGAAGTTAGAAGGTCCGAGTTATTATTCCTTGTATTTGAGGTCCAATAACTTGTTATATTTTACTCATCTATTAGATTTGTGTCACAATTTCACCGTATGTTTATGGTGACCTTTTCTCAGTGAGAGCTAGAGCCAGATATGGCAGGCTAGAGCCAGATATGGATATAATCCAGTATATGGACAGTCTACAAGAGTGATCATTGATGTTTTGCAACTATATGAAAGAGCCAGCATGGTCGGTATAATTAAGTCCTTAAATTCTGGAAAAGACAATAAAAGGTCCATAACCTTATCCAAATTTGCACCATCATGTGGGGCTTGCATCCCAAATGTTTCTAACATGAAGGGAACTAAAGCTCCCCAAACAACGTACTCTTTGATGCCTATATCACCATCCAACAGAGAGAAAAAAAATTTGCAAATTTCTTTGCCAATAGGATTAAGTAATTCTACACGTGGAGTAACTCTCTTCAATCTTCTCAACTTCTCTAATACAAAGTCAAATGCTTTTAAGCACCAGAAATTAAGATAAAATACTCACATAAAATATGTCAAGTGGCAATGCTTAATGTCATATGGCAAGTGAGTTGAGATTCTCTTACTTTTATCTGTATGTATGAAGCATATGATGCAATTTCTGACTTGCCATTGAGAGTTGGGAAACGTGTTCGAATTACAGCAAAAAATGTAGTAAATTTGAATATCACATCAGCAAATGTAGAAACACTTGTAGGATCAATACTTGCTTGGAGAAAACAAGTAGATCATGAACAGCAGGCCCGTATGGCAATGCAGCTTAAAAAGGTTTCTATTTGAGATAATATACTTTCTTCCTAGTTAATGTCTAAGTGTTTTCTTGAAGCTGTTTCATATGATTTTCATATAGTTGCACTAATTTATACTATTGATTTTTTACTCCTCCCAATGAAAAACAGGATATTAATGAATATGGAAGACAGGTATTGAATCGGAATGCATCTACTCTAGAAGTTGATGATTCTGAGAAATTAGTCATAGAAAATGGACTTGGATGTGATTTGTATATCCGACTTAGTGCAAATATGGGTTTTCTTCTTGCTTTGTTTCACAGGAGTTAATGTTGACTGAAGATGGCAATGGCCAAAACTTTTTTTGTGCTCTCCATTTAGTAACCACAACACAAGCATCAGAGGATCAAAATCCTTTTCCTCAGAGTGCAAGGTCTAGATGTCTTAGGCCATTGATGATAGAAACAAACAATCATGTAGTTGGTGCAGTAAACTGGAATGAAGTGTTTATATTTGAAGTTCCTCATCAGGTACTTTTCGCTACAATAAATTTCTCTGCATGCAACTTAATCATGCCAAATGGTATATCAGGGCAGTTTTTTGTACTCTATTTTTTATTAGTTCAGTATTGCTGCCCTGTACATTCTCTTGTCACACTTGTCATTCTCTCTTATTTTGTTTTTGGAAGTATATCTCTCTATTTTGCTTCAGATTATGAAATGGTTTTAGTATAGAATAAGGACAGAAAAAACAAATTTCCTTAACATTTTGGATTGTATGTGCTTTCTACATAGGGCTTAACAAGCTTGGAGGTTGTGGTAACAAGCTTGGAGGTTGTGGTAACAAATCTTTCAGAAAAAGCAGGAAAAGGTAAGCATCAACTGTTTTTTGTCATTGAAAATTTAGTTTTACTCTCCATTTCTCTTAATATGTCATTGCAACCTGTTTGAATGTGTTAAAACACATCCTTCTATCTATTATGTTTGTTACTGAACTTTTCTAGGCTCATTGCCCTACTCTTTTGGTTACCTGCCGACATTAATAAAATTATCATATTTGAAACTTATTGTGTTTTCTATAACTCGAGGAGTGATTTGTATGTCATATGTTTGATCATTTCCAACACCAACTGATGTAGCAAAAAGTACAGAATATTTAGGTTTGCATTGCAGCCATCTGCTCGTATTGTCATTCGTCAACTATTAGCTGACTCAGAGACAATTTTAATGACAACATCTGTATTATGCCATGGTTGTATTCATAAGACTGTTGATGTCCAAATATTTGGCAACATGATATATGCCATCATGTGGGCAGTGCATATTATCACTCAGCATTTGTTGCAATCACTTGGAGGTTATTAAGTACAATATCTTCTTAACAGTAGCAGTCAAAGTCAGTATTTATTCAGTTTTCCATGTTTGAAAGACAGATGAAAGTTTGCAAATTGATAATTAAGCAATATTTGGAAGGGGATATTGAGAAGACTTATGATGCACCATGTCACATCTTTGTGCTCATAAAATGGATCATGGGAAACATATGACAGTATAAATTTGGAACACTTACGTGATAAATTGATCCTTCTAAGTCAATCTATCTGTGTTATCTAGGATTGATAAACAGTTAGAAGACTTCTCACATTCTGTCCATCTCAGTGAGTGCTAGAACTGAGCTCTGTTCTTATGGAGAAGATTCCATTATTTCCCTACAGTTAAAGGAAGACTGCACATGTCTCTGTGTTATCTAGGGTTGATAAACAGTAAGAAGGCTTCACAGCCTCTCCATGTCACTGGGTTCTAGCCCCTTTCAAATCACCTGAGGGGACTGCTAGTAGATTTTTATTTTTATTTTTAAATACATGAATTTTAGAAAATTCTTTCTCTACCCATTAATACAGACAGTAATGACATATTGGGCCATTTGGCCAAAAAAGTGGGCTGTCACCACAAGCCAAATCATACTCTGCTAAAGACACCTCAATAACTGCGATAGCTACCAAAGAGCATAACACTTGACAAATCCAAAACCTTCGTAATACACATGTAAACAATCACTGATAAATGAAGTAAGGGAGTTTTTTGGAGTGGTAAGATAGGGTTAGATTTTATTTTTCTCTTTTTCTTTAATATATCTCTTTTTTTAAATCGGGATCATGTCAGACACTAAAAAGTTCTTGACACTGACTTGGTTGAGTCAGCAAATTAGGGGTTGACCACTTGGCCAAGTCATATAGTGAGCCGATCTATTCAGTGTCAACAAGCCAACTCAATCCTTGTTCTCACTGAGCTGAGTCAATCTGCACCTCAGGTGGGTATTTTTAAAGTATGCAGTTGATCAATATGCACCTAGGGTTCTGAATGTCCAAAAATATAAAAAATGTAGGTTAAAGAAAAACCATTGTCTTGTAGGAAATTAAAAATATGGCAAAAGCCATCTTTGCTTTGTTGCCTGACGAAAGAAATATTTTTTCTTATGATAGAATGATAAGGATTGCAAATTGACAATACCATGGTGTAGATTAGATTTAGGCACCCCAAAATTGTATAGGATCAGGGTCCTCTAGAACTACCACAATTTAGTAAAGCATGCTAACATCCCAAAGAAAAATTATGCTAGGGAAGGTTTATTCAAAGGGTGCGGACCACGAATTTAGCCTTGACAATGCATTGGGAGGAGTACACTTATGGTGAGATTATAATTTGGAGTATAATGATATGGATTCTCTGAACACAAGCCCAACCATCTGACCTAAGGCTGGGTTCTTAAACCTCCAAGCCATAGAGAGCAGTGGGTTTAATGAATGTGTCAAATACGTGCATCTTGGACAGAATGCCCTAAATTGGGATTTGGAAACAATGACACTCAAGTATTGCTAGGGATGTGTAACTTGTACATAGATGCAAATAGTTTTTACTGATCTCAGATTACAAGTGGAACCTGTAAATTTAACACCTAAATAATTGTAAGCAATGGTGGCCTCAAGGGTCCCACTAAAGAAGAAAAGAAGCTGCCTGGAATGATCTAAGCGCCCAGAAATTCCCATAACAGGCCCAGGTGCCAAGGTGTTTTAGGCCTTGTCCAACACCCTCTTTCAATGTGAAGCTCATGAGAGTGTGTTCTTATGTTTGCAATATTTTTTTCTTCATTAAGTTAGCAACATGAGAAAGATTGTTTTGATCTTCTAACATGGGGTTAATGATTTATTTGTAATAAACCATCTTATTCTTATTCTCAGTTTCACTACAAATTTCATTAGATTAGAGTTTAAACTCTTTATAAGCCCAATATATGAATTAATCTCAGTTAAATAATGTATTCCCATTGGTATTCTATTTTTTCTGTAACACAAAAACTACGTGTTTAGTGTGCACTTGGCTCTGCTATCATGCTTTTTCAGTGTAGCCATTTAGGCACTCATTAACTGTAAACTTAACCTTCATGCTAATTGTGAGTTCTATTCTCAAAAATGAATTTCACTGGCGTTGTTCATTTGACTGAGAAAATCATGTTCTTGTTTGTTTACAGCCTGGGCCAAGAGTCTTCCTTATCCAGTGTTTCATTAAGCGGGACAGAGCTACATCTACCTATTATTTGTATTTGGGTTTGACTGCAAGTAAGTTCTTGACATTCTGCTTTCAATTTGGGTTTGACTGCAAGTAAGTTCTTGACATTCTGCTTTCAATTTGGGTTTGACTGCATGTAATTTCTTGACATTCTACTTTCAATTCATACGTTGTGCTGGTTTTTTCAGTCTTTCTAGTTTCAGTAGAGAGTCTTATCGGATATGCAACATCCTATTCTGATGTTTGTGTTTTTACTAATTGGAGGCTTTTGATAGAGCTATAAACAATATAAGAAAGGTTATAGTTTTCTTAAACACAATTGTGTTGTCTATGCCATCAAAAACTGGGCTGTCTTTTGTGAGAGAGTTGAAAATTGAAAGGCCTATTTGAGATTCTTGGTTAGCCACAAAATTAAAAAGTAGAGGTTATTTCAGACACTTTATGGGATCAATTTTGAGTGATAAAGTAAGAAAGTGAGCATTAGAGAAACATATTTTTCCATAAAATCTCTTATTCAGTATCAACTGTATCTGAATTCATCTGTGCAATCAAAATTGTATCATAAACTCTCTAAGAATCCTATGCTCCATGATCAGTCCGAGCATATTAAGATCGGGTACTATTTCATCAGAGACAAGGTCCAAAAGGGAGCAACAGTTCCTTAATACATTCCTATAGATTGATACGTTGCAAATATCTTGACCAAGACCCTAGGGAAAAAGGGAAGTTCTAGATGTCCAAGGAGAGACTTGGATTGGTGAACTTGTCCTCACTAAGAGGGAGTGTGTGTTTTCACCTGTGTGTAGCTTAGGTTGTGTTCCACCAATGGCACTTTCATCTTCCAACAAAAGTAAACAGTAGCAGCAATATGCCCTCCCTTCAGCAATTTCATACATTAGTTAATTAGGGCACAAGGGCATTTATGGAGGAGAGAGAGACAGGGCACATGCATGACAAAAGCATGCATACGCCATCCTGAGTTCAGTTCATTTCTATTTCTGACTTTTGCTCTAGTTAGTAGTTAAATACATAATTAGTTCGAAGGCATAGTTCACTAGAACTAGATAGACCGGGCGCTGATGCACACGTATTCGCAATCTTAGCTCAAATCTCTAGGAGGATGCATGCTTGCACCTCAGTTCATCTCCAATAGAGGCACATTTCACTTGGCTCATTTATCGATGCAAAGAAAGTGCATTAGGGTTAGGGTCCGATACTTTCAATTGGCACATTGTTGTGCATGTGTCCAGATTCATTCTACCTTCTCTTTCTCCTAGTCTGTATTCATTCTGCCTTCTCTTTCTCCTAGACTGTAAAGGAGTTAGAGAGCAGACATCTGAGCTCTTCGAGAGGTAGTTTGAGGATTCATTAACTTGATGTTTTCAGATTTGAATAAAAACAGAGATACCGATTTGAGTCTCAATCCTGGGCATTTTCCTTGTGTATATGATGTTTGTGTTTTCAGTATTGTATGTTCGTAGATTAAAGCATTCATAAGCTGCAGTTTTGATTAAAGATTAAAGTTTTTAGTTACATAGTTTTGGGAGTAATATTCTGAGTGCATAATCTGCTTACCATGTGCTAAAAATGAACAAGAAATTAGGGCTAACACCCATATATGGGACCTTGTCTTATGGATGTACTAGTGGTCCTTTCCAATGAAAGCTTTGAGGTCCAATCTTTTTGAAAAGGGATGGTATGTTATGTCCCACCCTAGTAATGTAGTAAAGTCCTAATTAGGGACTATTAATATTAGAGATGGTATTATTATTAAAGTCATGGATGTGGGATCTGGATCCACATGTCCCGTTGCACATGATATAGGCACCTATGGTTTTGAAATTTAATATATGGTCTCAGGGTTAACATAGTTATTGTAATCCTCATGTGCTTATCAAATATCAATTATCTTGTATCTCTTGCTTATGCAAATGTATTTGGATGCTGCCCCTCAAAGTGGCTAGAAAGTTTCCCCCACTCGAATCAGGTGGATGTTACAAATCATTGCTATTGCATTGTTATTATTTCATTGTTGCTATGTTTTCTGCACTATTCTAGTGAGTCACTAGTGACTCAATGGTTGACTTTGGATCTTAACAGAGTTCTATACCTTTATTATCAATCTAGTTAATAAACTATCGAAAGTATTAACATACATCAATCATTATTTCTATCATGAACCAATGTGACAATTCTCCACAGATCACACCTTTTGATTCTAATTATGTAAGTTAGCATCTAAAGTTTTTACGCTATGCCCCACTTTTGTTGGTGAGTTATTACCTAAGACTATGTTTCCTTTCTTATTATTTTTTTTGGATTCAAATGACTTTTCCAGGGGTGCACACTGAATCTGCAGATGTTGGGCATTGTCCTCATATCCATGTTTGGGGCCATATCCAACTTGGTGCCGAATAGGAGCACTCTTCTATTAGCAACACTTTCTGACATAACTTCTGAGTGGTAGCTTGCATCTCCTTACATCTTCCAGGATGAAATATCATTGCAACTACTCACCATCAAAGATAAGTATTCCATGCATGCGAGAGGTTTCCACCTATACTGCCTTTATGAGTCGACTTCAACTGTCAGGTTTATATAGGCTCAATCTGTGCCATGATAACTCAATTTCATCCTCTTCATTAGTCAGTGATTATTAGTAAAATAATATCTTCGGTGATTTCATGGGGCATTGATGTAGCTAGCATCTCCCCCACTTACTCAGAATTTCTCTATTCTAATTTCATTGCAGAAATTCTTTTGTTGAGGTACTATAATAAAGGTTGCACCTTTTCTGCCTCTATGCATATAAAGGATAGCAATTATGGATGCATTGTTCATAATATACTGGATGCTAGAGAAATAATATACTAGAACCAAAGCCTCCTGTTCCAGGCCTTTCACCACCACATTTTCCATAAAATAACTCAGCTCATTACCACTCTCCTTTTGGTCCAGTTCAGGAAATAAACAAAATGCATGATATGTTTGCTAAAAAGGATTTACCCTATAAGAGAGATAGCTGTTCAATATTACGAAACAATGGTAATAATCAGGATCTATCCCCAAATCTAAGTGCACAGGGTTCTGTTCATCTCAATTCAAATACATTTCACTACATTGTTCTCCAGTGTCTAATTTTTCTGCATACGTGAGTACAGAGGCAGCAACTCAATCAGCTGCAACTACTACAGGGGCCTCAGGAGTTTCGGCACTTGCATTTCATCCATCTCGTGAAGGATCAGTCTTAGCTATTGCAGTTGTTGAAGGTGAAAGATCCTGTTGCTTCCTTCTTAATGACGCTATGACACTTGATAGGTAGACATTTTCACAAATAGAATCTTATATATCTCAAATTCTTTTACAGACTCTGCTTGGCCAGAATAATCAAGGTGGAAATATATACAACATTTCTTCAATAGAATATTTTAAAGATTCCTGATCAATTTTGTTTATGTTGCTTTTAATATCAAAGAAAGGATCAGCTTTGCAGTATAATGTACTTAGAAAATAATTTGGGATTATAATGTTTTAACTTTTAACATGAGCATTTGTACTTGTATTGGTTGATTCTGTCCTTTTTTTTCATATCTGCTATTTTTGCCATATATTTAATTTGGGCTGTTATATTTATGCATGCATATGTTTACATAACATGGTTTCAATTAATTAAAATTTTGTTCATTATTTTAATAGAATTTGGACAGGGTCAATTATGTTTGTAGATTTCAAGGTTACCAGGGATTGAAGGTTTGCTTATGGCCCATGGGTAGGGCGGAAGATTTGACTTAAGCATTTTGGAAATTTTAATTTAGGGTATCCAACCAGAAATATTTTTTTGGGGCAGGTATTTGAGGTTTGAGGATTGTTTACAAGATTATTTTGGAAGTTGCCTCCTGTGTTGAGAAATTAGCCTCTAGTGAATTCAAATTTGATTCTAGTTTTTCTGGAATGTATATTTTTGAGAAGTTGAGTCTGAAATTGTTTCTAAGAGTAACTATGAAGGGTGCCAAACTAAGAAAAAAGAATCTAGGGTGAGAAGTCGGAACATTAGGAGATCTGAAATGGGAGAAAACATTCATATAGAATAAAAGGATTCTACTTTTAGTGATTATCATCTCTATGTCTGACAATGGGTTTCTGATTTACACAATATTAAGTTGTTTATTTTTCCTTATTTTCATGGTCTTTGATAAGTGTTTGTTTCATTTGTGCACTTTAAGAGCTGAACCAGGTCCTAAATCTGAGCATCATTGAGGAACTATCATAGCTGGGATTTTGAACCTTGTTATTCTGCCTCTCTTATTTTCTGTCTAAAAGGAATACATGCTTGTTGGAATGCTAGGAAACTGTTTAGTTGCATTCTGTAACCAGTAATATCTTGTCCACATGAGAATTTGAGATTTCTGCTTTTATTAAGTCTATTTATAGGTAAATCCACTATATGTGGATTTGCTAGCAAACAGACTGATCACAAACATAGCTGAATTAACTATTCTTTTTAGTGTACTAAATTACTAATTACATCCAAATTATATTCCATCAGGACAATATATGTCTCCTCACGATCCTGACGAGGGGCCCTCTCTAACTGGTTGGAGGGTGCAGCGGTGGGAAAGCTCATGTCAACAGGTTGCACTGCATCCCCTTTTTGAAAATTCTGATACAAATTTTGGTGGACAAGCACCAATGATGACTATCTGGAAGAACACGGTAAATATGAACATATCTCCAACTAAGGACTACAAAGGTTCTCTATCCATTGCTACACCAGGAAATTCAAATGGTGGAAATAGTGACAAATTTAACTCTGACCTAGCTAATCAGCACAATGACGTAAGGATGCTAGCAAGAATTGTCTTTTCAAGTCATGGGGGGGAGGTTGCTTTTGCTTTTCGCTATGGCGATGTTCATTTATTATCTGGCAGTAAATTTTCTCCCATAGATTGCTACTGTGCCCCAGTTGGGGTTTCTGTTGCCCTACCATCTTTCTCTTCAACTAGTTGTTGCCTAGCCTCAGTTTGGCATGATAACAGCAGGGATTGCAGTGTACTGAAGATTTTACGTATTCTACCTCCTGCCAGTCAAAGTAGTCAATGGAAGGGTAATGCAGTAGCCTTGGAACGAGCCATTGCAGACAGGTATGAAGTTGATTTTATTTGTTATCTTGTTGCATCTCTGTATTTATATTGTGGTTACATTTGCTGGCCTACAATTTGATTATTCTCATCCATTACCAGATTTTGGTGGAGCCTCTGTATTGGAGTTGATTGGTGGGATGCAGTTGGTTGTGCACAAAGTGCAGCAGAAGATGATATAGGTAAAATCAATGCACATTGTCAAAGGATAATTATGATCAATTATGTGTTGGCTAAAGATAATGGTTTTGTATATAAGGGTTTGGTAAATCCAGATGCATGGTTGTTATGTGATGTGTCTGTAGTCACAGTGAATAGAATATTTTTTCAAGTTCTGGTCCCTGCTATTTGCATCTGGTTTCACTAGCTTATGTATGAAGCAACTAGACATTGTGATAGGTATCTACATGTTGAATGTATATCATCTTATGATACCATATAGTGTTTGGTAGACACACGATAAAGACTCCCAAAAACAGATAAGATATATCAAAGGAACAGTTGAGCTTTCTGCTCTTGGCTGTGAATTTTCCTTTTTGGAGTACTTACAGTTCTAAAAGTTGCAGACTTGTAATGACTGAGAAGATGGAAATTACACTTAGACATTTAGACAAGGTACTAACTAAAATATCATCCAAGTGTCAGAAACAGCTAAAAATATGGCCATCCAAACTTAGCTACCTGGTTGTG
>LPNX011126396.1:666451-688174 GCA_001517045.1 Pseudotsuga menziesii | reverse complement strand
CTGCAGGCCTTAACTATGGTATTGGACTTGACTCCATTTTCCTTTGCAATTGAACTTGCTACTCTTGCATCAAAAAGGGAGTTTTTGAATTTGGAGAAGTGGATAAATGATAATCTTAGTAGTCAACGCGATAAGTTATTTGAGGTAAGCTGCTCTCTGTTTATTGTTTTTGTGTAATTAGTCTTAATTACTTAATGTTGCATACTTGGGTATTTAGTGGACATTGATTCCTAAGTCAATTTGAGGTAAATTGAAAGGCTGCTTTATTTGTTATCCTCATTGTAAAGTTCTTGATGACTGAATGTTGTATCTTTTCATTACTGAACACTTGTTACTTTGGTTGTAGGCATGTCTGAAATTTCTGAGGGAAAGAACTTTATTTGAAGCATCAAATGACTCTTTAGGAAATCCTGTCCAACATTATGGACCTATTGTCAATCTTTCTTTGGAGACACCTCTCCAAAAATGAAAGATGTTAGAATCCTCTACCCCATAGGCAGATAAACCCTTTAATTTGTTTCCTCTTTAAAACTTTGGTAACCAATATACTCTGATTTTGCTTAGTCCAAGAATTAGGAGGATCACATTTTATCCAAGCATTTTTAATATTTAACCCTGGGTAGGATGAGAGAGTGCATCCTCTTTAAAGGAAATAGATGACAGAGAATGCTAGGATTGCAAAGCTACCGCAGGCCATTCAATCAAAATATTAACCACATCAGTTTCTCCCATTTTCCTTCAATGTACAGCACAACTTCCAACTAACATTAGGAATAGACTTATGTTCAAATAAACCCACCCATTAAAATTGTAAAAAAAGTATACTCGTTAATTTTCTACGCAAAACCACATGAATGCCACAAAGAAGAATATTAGTCTTTAGACATACATTGCAGCAAGTACAGTTCATATAATGATAAACACATCAACCAAGAAGAAATCACAATAAATCCAAAAATGACAAATCCTTATGAGTCTTAGCCAATTTGCATTCCCACATGTCTGAACTTTGAAGAGATTAAAACCAGGAAAGAATTCCCAAGATTCATAACCCATCCTACAGTGTCTCCCAATCATGATCAGCAACAAACTGACAGGTACATTCCATTCCATACCAAGTCCATAACAAAGAGGTTTATGGAAAGAGATAAGAGAGCCTAAAGTATTGCAAAAAGTGGCTAGATCGTGCAGAGGCTTAGGTGAAAATTGATTTGGATTATCAACGGTTTTCAACAAGTGCACCTGTTTCCCTGCTGGTTCTCTTTTATTACATGACCAATCTGTCTGCCCATCGCAAGTATAGCATCCCCGTCGCTATTCCTGGTGTTTGCATTCTTTTTTTTTTTTAACTTATACAAAGCGTGGATACAGCGACGCCCAGGCGTGGATACAGCGACGGCAAGGCGTGGATACAGCGACGGACAGGCATGGATACAGAGACGGCTAGGCGTGGATACAGCGACGGCAAGGAGTGGATATAGCGACGGCCAGGCATGGATACAGAGACGGCGAGGCGTAGATACAACAACGGCAAGGCGTGGATACAGAGACGGCCATGCGTGGATATAGCGACGGCTTAGACATCTAACAAAATATAGAACATTGTCGCTCTTGCAATGCAAATTAGGGGTCGTCTCTATTGCAACGGAATTGTTTCCACGGAAAAAAAAAACACTTAGACGTGGATATTGCCACGTTTTGCCGTGGAAAAATTGATCACTTGTACTAGTGGGTTCTCTCGAATCCTTGTCTACTGTCCCCCTAACCATCGAGAATCCTACTCTCGATATGATTTTGTGTCCACCCAAGAGTACTCTTAGGAAGGTTGTTTTTAACCCTAATGCCCGAGTGGCTCAATTTTATAATGTAGTTGAAGATCTCACTCAGGAACCATGTCAATGTCTACCTTGGAAGTGCTCCAAAGTTGTCCTACACAATGCAAAAACCTGTTAACTGCGTTAGGAGCTTTAGACCCGGACAATTCTAATTTGAGTTTGTAGATTTCTACGGTGAGATAAGTTGTTGTAGGGTTTTTTCGGACAATCCGCAGTAGACATTTTTAGGTCGACGTTTCGATTCAGAATCGAAACGTCGACCTAAAAATGTCTACTGCGGATTGTCCGAAAAATTCTAATTTGATTCAATTCAATGTCGAGAACTATAAGTCTAGACTACATCACAAAATTTCTTTCCAAATCATCACGAAAGTAGTCGGACAGAAAGTCTTTAGGACTGTCTTAGATGAAGGAGCTTCAACTTTGGTTTTGTCTCTGTCTTGTTGGAAAGCTATCGACTCTCCCGAGATTGTAACATCACCTACAACTCTGAAAGCATTTGATGGATGAAGTTTCCAGCCCCATGGTCTCATATCAGCCCTTGCAGTTGAGCTTGGGGGAAAAACTGTTTCTATTCAGGTAGAAGTAGTGGATGCCCCGTTAGATTAAAACCTCCTTCTAGGAAGAAATTGGTTTTATGCTATGACTGTTGCCACTTCGACAGTATTCTGAATAGTCCAATTTCCACATCTAGGAAGAATTGTTACCATTGATCAGATTGATTTCTATACGCCGAATGTTATGACCTCTACAGCTAATAACATCCCTATGTTAGGCCAGTCCCCTCCTCCTTACCAGTCGATTGGGGTAGGCATGTTGAAGGATACATCCCTTATGGGGATTTTTTCATCCACTCCTCCTAACACAGATACGGTGACAGTGAATATGATTGCATCATTTTATTGTGAGCCCAAGGGAAAACAAATTGTTGATTCCACCTCGGTGAGTCCACACGAAGAAATGTACAATGCATTCAAACCCTTTCCGATGATCACACCGATGATCTTCATCTGGTGGCTTTTGATCCTTAACACTTACCTTACTGGTTAGAACCATCTCTTCCTATTCTGGATTATCTCTCTGATACTTTTCCTTCTGACGAGTCCATTATGGAGATTATGAATACGAATGAGTCCATTTGGGAGGATCACCATCATAGATCCCTATTCCTCCCCAACCCCAATTCGGTTAACCATGATTTCGCATCCTTGTTTTCCACTGATATTGTCAAAGAAGCTCAAAGTCCTATATTGTTGTAAGACATAGATTCTAAAGGAAACCTTTGCAACATTACTCTGACAAATCTGATTGACATATCAGCCAAGCCTGGTACCATCGAGCATGTTCACGTTGGGCAGAACTGCTCGGCAGACGAATATGAAGCATACAAGGCACTTTTCAAAAAATTCCATGATATTTTTTCTTGGTCCTATGAATAAATGTCAGGGATAGACCCATCCATTGTGGTCCATGAAATTAAAACCTATCCCACGACTAAACCTGTCAGGTAAAAACTAAGGCAATTCCATCCACGGAAGGCCACAACTATTAAAGCTGAGATAGAGAAATTTCTCAAAGCTGGGTTTATTTATCACGTACCCCTGACTGAATGGGTATCGAACGTTGTCCCTTTCAATAAAAAACAGGGCACCATTAGAGTCTGTATCGATTTTAGAGACTTGAAAAAAGCTTGTCCCAAGGACAACTTTCCTACTCCACATATCGATCAGATTATCGAGAACTGTACTGAAAGTGTCATCTTCTCATTTATGGATGGCTTTTCCAACTATAATCAGATTGAGATATTACCCACCGATTATCACAAGATGGAATTCATTTTCCCATGGGGAACCTTTGCGTATAGGAAGTTACCTTTTGGCTTGAAAAATTTTGGAGCCACTTTCCAGTGTGTGATGTCCTATGTGTTTCATGATATTAAACATATTGTTGAACCATACCTTGATGACCTCCCTGCTCATTCACAGAGACGGGAGGACCACCATGGTCATCTTAGAGCTATTTCCCTGAGATGCCATCATTATAAGATACAGCTCAACCTGCATAAATGTGCTTTTTGCATTGAGACGGGACATCTGTTAGGTTTTGTGGTCTCTAAGGATGCCATCCGGATAGACCCTTTGAAAATTACCACCATTTTAGGTCTACCATCCCCAACCAATCTTCTCGAACTCCAAATTTTGCAAGGGAAGGAAAACTTTCTCCGTCGCTTCGTGTGTAATTTTGCAAAGAAAATGCACGGTTATATGTGTCTCCTCAAGAAGGACACTCCGTACTTTTGGGATGACCAAGCCCAACACGCCTTTGATAATCTCAAACATGCTCTGACTCATTCACCCGTGATACACCCCCCAGATTATTCAAAGGACTTTCTCTTGTATATTGTTGCCTTTGCTACTACCATCGCTATGGTTTTGGTGTAGGAAAATCCCAACGGTTAGGAACACATGATTTACTATGCTAGTAAGAATCTTATGGATTATAAAACCCAATATTCACGCGTGGAGAAGTTAGCATTGGTCATGGTCATTGTTGTACAAAAATTTTGTCACTGCATTTTTCTCCGCACCACCACTGTATTGGAAAACCAAAACCCTATGTATTACATCCTGACTCACCAGGTGCTCAGGGGCAAGTACTCCCAATGGATAGTCTTTACTATAGGAGTTTGATCTGGAATTTTCCAAAGCCACATCAAAGAAATCCTTGGTCTTTGTTGAGCTCATGTGTGATCTTCCCTGTACTTTGATGGAATCTGAGCCCAGTGATTCATTTTCGGATGAATTCTTGTTACTGATAAGCACTACTAACCCATGGTATGGATATATGCTTATTTATCTCCAAACACAAATATTTCAATCACATCTATCTCATGATGATCGCTGCCGTATCCATCACCACGCAAAATACTACCTCATCCTGAATGATACCTTGTATAGACATGGGATTGATTCTATTCTTCGGCAATGCCTCACCCACGAGGAGGATGAACATGTGTTGAATGATTTCCACTCTAGAGCATGTGGCAGTCATTTATCTGGGATGGCTACAGCCCAGAAAATCCTTCGCGTTGGCTATTTCTGGCCTTTAGTCTTTAAAGACTGTCATGAGGCTGTTAAGAAATGTCCACCTTGTCAACATTTCTATCCCAAAAAGCACTCACATCCTGCTCCGCTACACCCCGTCATTGTCGTTGGCCCATTTTCCAAATGGGGGATTGATTATATGCATTGTAAGCCTACCTCAGCCGGGGGGCATGGTTACATCATCGTAGCCGTTGACTATTTCACAAAATGGGCTGAGGCCATGCCTACATATGCGAAAGATGGTAAGACTGCCGCTCTCTTCTTGTTCAATCATATCATAGCTAGATTTGGAGTCCCGCAGTCCATTATTACTGATCACGGATCACATTTTCGTAATCAAATGATGGAGGAACTAAGTGCCAAGCTAGGTTTTCGCCATGAAAACTCTATGCCATATTATCCACAAGCTAATGGTCAGGTAGAGGCCATTAACAAAGTTTTGAAAACTATGCTTCGTTGGATGGTTGGATATCATAAATCCAACTAGAACCACATCCTTTTCTCCGCTCTTTGGGCTTATAGGACTTCAGTGAAAACAACTATTGGTTTCACACCTTTCCATATTGTCTATGGACTCGAAGCTGTCTTACCGATTCAATGTCAGATTCCATCCTTACAACTTGCTGTTGAACTTCTCCCAGACACTTCCATAGAGGAAGAGAGATTTTTGTACTTGAATAACCTTGACAAGACTCGGAGAGATGCTGCCTTGGCTAATGAGGCACATAAGAAATGCGTCAAGGTGTAGTATGATAAATTCGTCCAACCTCGTGCCTTTAATGAGGGTGACCTAGTTTTGACTTATGACTAGAGATATGACAAACTAGGGAAAGGAAAGTTCGAGTCCATGTGGTATGGTCCTTTCGTCATTTCTAAAGTTTTAGAGAAAGGAGCCTATGAGCTCATTGACTACGATGGACTCCCTTTAGGGAAACCACGCAATGGGTTGTACCTGAAGAGGTACTATGCCTAGGTCTTTCTTGGATAGTATCTTGTATATATGTATATTGCTTGACTTTAAGTGTGCTTTTAGTATTTTCAATATGGTTTTGAGTTTAGTGTCCGCATCTGTTTATACCATGTTTTGGTCATGCAGAGCAGATGGCTTTCTATGGCTTCACTGATGGTGCTTTCCGCCACACCTTGAATCTTGCCTCAGCTGCTTGGGTCCTCTATTCCCCAGCTAAATATTTGGTCAGTTCAGGAGCGGTTTGTATTGGTCCCACTACCAACAACATCGTTGATTATCAAGCAGTCATAGGTCTTTTGACTGAAGCTGCCTCCCAAGATGTTCGCAATCTCGTAGTCTTGATAGACTCACAACTCATGGTTTGTCATCTAAACCATGTTTATACCATTATAAATCATGTGCTTCTCTGCCTCTTTTGGAGGGTACGCTTGTTAGAAAGGTCATTTGAAACCATCACTTATAGGCATATCCCTAGGGAACATAATGTAGTTGCTGACTCATTAGCTAATTATATCCTAGATTGGCATATTTCCCATTCATGACATGAAATCAAACATGGTTCATTGTAAATAAACAATTAAAGACACATAAAACTCATGTAAAATACATCCACCATTTGAGACATATAAACACCAGGTAAAAGTATATATATACATATATGAACATGTTTACAAAAAATAGGTCACAATATCTCATGTGAAGCACATAAGCTTTCAGGAAAAAATCACCATACAAAATCCTGAAGCTATCAGCTTTCAGTAGATATCTCATGCATACAACGTCTAGTGATGCTCATGGTAGCACATCACTGCCCAGGCTACTCTACTTAGCAGTCTACTAAACCAACCCGGTACTCCTGCTATAGGTCTCTAATACCTCAGAGGGATGTCATCAATGGAAGCGTCAGGGATGTCTAAGGTCAACCTCTCCAGGTTTTCCTCTAACTCCCCGGTCACATCATCACCCTGCGGTACAAAGCGAGATCCAGCTCGTCTATCCAATGGGAAAGCTCCCCCAGGTCATGCTGCTCTAACGTCTACATGAAAATATTCAGGTCTCATTACTTAACATAAAAAATATAAAACATTAAAAAACATAAAAAAACTTTGTCCATTTTAAGGTTTCTTTCTTCTTATCGAGGTCACCCCACTGTCCACCAAGTGGGAGCAGTAGGTTAGGTTCTCCGCTGAAGTTCGTACCCGCATAAGCATAATCCTCCACCATGAGAATCTGATCTCAGAGCCATCGGAAGAATGGGTCACCGAACTTCACCTTCCCTCTGCTCGCTCTAGTATGGGCCATAATCCGAACCCACCTCTTCATGTGAGGGTCCCACGCTCTCAGCTCTGTAAAGACCACCTGGGGTCTCATCTATGGTACCTACTCAAAGAACAAGCAAGCTAGAATGGAACCAAAACCAAACTGCTTCAGTTCCCCCTGCTAACACTTAGTCAGCTGGTCCTTGAATATCGAAAGCAGAGCTTCCGCCCAGTTGAATACTGTAGGTTCCATTGCCTCTATGGAATATAGCATGTGTGCCCTAGAATCCTGGTGCACTCCCTGGCTTCCCATCACTCTCTGCATCGTAAACAAGACAGCTCGTAGAGGTCCGTCCATCACTGCCTTTATGGGGATTTTATTCCCCGATGTCCTTGTCCTTGGGATACACTAACGGTCTATCAACTCTTGTGTGGTAATATCCCCTCCTTAGGAACCTGTCAGTGAGATGGGGCACCCCATCTCAAAAGTCCAGTCAAAAAGTAGATATCCTCTACCTCAACTATCAGAATATGAGCCCCAACCTCAAAGTGTTGTTGCTCCAGATTCCACATTCGGAGTATATGCTCAAGCAACCACTCATGTGACACCATACTAGGAGTCTGGAATAATTTTAGGAGTCCACAGTGTCATAATGCGTCTATGCAACCTGCATTCCTTTCGACGAAAGCGTCATCGTTATCATGTTGTCTTTCCTTCCATATCACCATTTTTTATCAGCAAGAGCCTGCCAAAAACAATCATAACACCTATTAGAATAATTCTTAATCATTTAAATCCAAAGAAATGATCTAGTTTTGCATGTGTTAACAATTTTACACCTTCACAGCCGGCACCGCCTGTGCGCCATTGAAGACAGGCAGTGGCACTTCCTGTGCACTTTGTTTTTGGCGCGATTCTAGTGAGGTACAACATATCCTTCAAGGGATAAGCACGTTGCCCATTTCCATGGTTTTAGGGATTTCCATACAAGCCCAAAACACCATCCAAAATCAAAATTGAGACTATGAAAAGGAAGAGTAGGGTTTTAACTGTTACCTGGAATTGACGGCGCTCGAATCCGACGGTGAAAACTCTCGATATCAGAAACTGAAGATCTAACTAGGAAAGTGCTCCAAATGCTCTCCACTATGGGTAAATAGTAAAATGATTTGATTTTTCACTATTTACATGACTTTTATACACATTTTTGGGTTTGACATGCTATAGTTTTGATTTAAATCACTTATTACTCAAAATTTATCTATCGTAATCCCTTAATGTTAGTTATTGGTGCATTTAACACTTGTTTCGAGTCATTGCAAGATAGAAGAACAGTAGCAGTAAAGTCTTGGGAGTTCATTTTTTACTTTTTCGTACTACCATAAAATGGAAAAACTCGTTGAGAGTTTATTACGACACTTTGGTCATGCTCTTGAAACTCAGTATCAAAGGTCTGAGTCCATTTCTGATTCTTTTCAGGCTCGTAAAATCTCTCATAGTGAAAAGAGACCTAATAGAGTCTTCTTTAAACTCTTTTCAGGCTCCTTAAATACAAAAATATTGTCAAGCGATCTTGTCTTCTTCACACTCATTAAAGCATTTGAAGAGTCGTCTCTCTGATGGTAGGTTATCTCTTTTTCAGTTCGGTTAGACTATTTACGAAAAAGGAACACTCTAGCCAACCATGACTGGAAGAGTTCTCTAAGGTATGATTTTACACTTTTTTGGGCCCTTAGGGACTAAATCATACGAAAAAGGACCCTTTTGGAGTCTTCTTCCATGGTCGTTCAGACTCTCTAAACATGAACGATACCGAGTTTTCTTTCATTGGACTCACTAAATTAAACATTGAGAGACCCGTTTTTGGGAAAGAACCCCTCCTCTCTCAGGTTCATAAAACATATGAGTTTGGACTCGTCTTTGGACAAGCTATACCGAGTGTTTGTTACCCTCTTTGAACTCGTAAAACCGAAAAGAGGCACTCATCGATCATGATAGGGAAAATGGGAAGGGAATCATTTTTGCAAATAAAGCAGCAGTAGTTTGTCATTACCTTTGAACATGGCACTTGTCTGCATATCATTTCAGTCAATTGGGTATTCAACTGATTTCTATGGCGATCCACTTGCATGAGTCATGCCACTCCTTTTGAGTCTTTCAAAAGAATGCATTGTCCATTGTCACATTCTGTATTTGTCCCGTTTAGTCATGCTGCCAAGTCTTTTGTCGTGCCACCTGATGTTCAAACTGAAGTTGAAGAAGTTTTTTCTCTGCAGTCAAAATGGTCTATGTGTCAGTACTTTTGAGTCAGTCCTATGGTTACTACATTCACATCATTCTAGAACTATGTTCCGAGTTTCGTGTCGTCGATGTGGGACTCATCATGGCCCTCCTTCAACGAGACTATCCCTGTCAACATCAGCTCATCATCCGGGAAATAGTCTTAGAAACAAAAACTTAGTACCTTGAGATATGTATGCCTTAATGACAGATTCTCCCACTCTCGACATAGGTTCACATCATTGAACTTTGATCAATAGAATCGACTGGGTGTTCGACATCAGGACATCTATTCACACTCAGTAGATTGTACTAGGGTACCTTGGGAATCATTGACATCAATGGTGATCTCCCTCACACTTGTTAACGGTTCACATCATTAACCGGTAATCAAGTGGTTTCTATCATGTTCGACTTCAAATCATTATAATCACATGGATAGAATCGTACTTTGCAGAAGACGAGACGAAGACCCTGGGTATTTGTTTAGCGCTCATTGCTTTCCCCAGGTTGCGATGGAGTTTTGTATATCTAGCATGGATCCACATTTGCATGGTCATGGCTATGCTCAAATTTGCGTCTGTATGACATAGATCTACATTGTATGTCTAGTAGCTTTGTCCAAGTTTGAGTCCTCTATCACATAGATCTACGCTATATTCTAGTAGCCATGCTTATTTATTCCTCCCATGGATCTACCCTGTATTGGTCTGCAGCCATGATTTGGTTACTTGTGTCTATGAGTCAAAAATATTGATGTACTACAGATGCCTACTTGACGATATGCTCTGATCGAGTTGACATTTTCACCTCTGTTGAGGCCTGGAAAATCGCAGGCAACAACAGCAAGGGATCCTCCCCAGTCAACGTTCCCAACTAGCCTGTGACTGTTTGGTATGGGGAATCCGTTCAGTTTGCGGTCCGGCTACCGTAGGTCAAAGAAACAAAAAACAAAGGCTTTACCGGTTGCGGCCCGGTCCACCGTGTATATTTTTGTATTTTTTGACTTAACTATGATATGCATATGCCTAGTTAACCATGCAGGGTGATAAGGATGCAAGGAGCAATCACAATGTGATGCGCAGGTTATTACCTCTCGTCTTAGAACTCACAAGCATCTAAATCACATATGCAGTAATAAAATAAAACTAACTATTTATCTATCTATCTATCTATCCCCGGGGAGCGAAACTGTAATTAATGTATGAGTAATGCGTATTGTGCATGCATTATAAAGACAAATTACATATAGCTGATATTCCTTCCTACAACACATGAACAATTAAAGATATTTAGACAATCAGATAGCCAATTGTTTATGAACAACATACATCACTAATGGTGGCAATTCCACAAAATAAACCAGAAATCATTCAAACAAGAATGTAGGCTCTAAGAGTTAGAACGATCTCACAGTTAATGGACAAAAAGCTGGAAAAAAAAAATAGTTCATCTTTCCGCAATCCACAGCATAACATTTGAAAGTCCCACCAATCTTTCTCCAACAGACAAACAATAATTCTTTATTGCAAACAAAAGTAGTTCTTACAATATTGCTTTTCATATATAACTGGGAAAAAGCCCCTATTCCTTCTAAGCCTTCTATATTTATACAAAAAGGGCGAGACTGTTGGGCTGCCCAAAGTAACCTTTCGGCTTCCCAACTCTTCACCTCCAATGTTTCACTTTTCTCAAATGTTTTTACAAAATCGTTACAAATTACAAAAGTGACCAATCTTTTACGAGGAGGGTCCCACTTGGGTGTCCAGAAACTTCTTCCACACCAAAGCTTCAGAGGCGATGCCTTCAAAGGCACAAGGTTCCAGAAACTGAATGTTGATCTCAAACTTCGCAGCTTGGTTCTTTATAGCCTCAATTCTGGCTGTGCTCAACCGAAGATGATCCTCCAAAAGCTGCACACTGATGGATAAATGGTCTACTTCACTCATCAAGATCTGATCATCCAGGGCTTTAATATGTTGTACTTTCTCTTCCTCCTCCTAATATCTCTTTTGCAACATCTCCACAAATGAGTTGTGGTCCAGGAAAACAGCAAGCCTCTGTTCGGCCTCTGTTTGGCACTGATTGTAGGTAATAAGGAGCCTCCTGAAAAACTCTGTGCATGCTCCTTTTGTCTCTTTAATGGCCTTTTTGAAATCCTCTGCGGTGTTTATAGCAAATTCCAGCAAGTCATAATCCCGCTTGAGGGCCTATTTATCCTTCGATGGAAGCTCTGCTGGAGTTTCTTCATTATTTTCCAGCCTTGTCATTCTTGCAGTCAGGACCTCAAGGACGTCCTGAGATCTATCAACAAAGTAAGAGGAGGTTTCCAAGATTTCCTCTAATCGGCCATCTACCTATAGAAATTTGCATCATCTATAGCTGCAGCATCTTGGCCTTTTGTGCCAGCACATGCTCTCTGAATGGTTGGAGGTTGACCTGCTGCTCCCTTGCTTCCCCTAAAGCAGTTTTTAGAGAAGAGATATGCTCTTGAAGTTTCCTTTCTTGTTCTTGAGCTTTCTTTTCGTTTTCCTCCCAGGTGGTTCTCTGCAGCTCTAAGTCTTCTACCCTTCCCATTAGTTGTTCCTTCTCCACCTTTAGTTCTTGATACTCTTTCTGCATTTTCTCCATACGCTCTTGTGCAGCTTCACTAGCTTGTCTCTCTGTTTGGAGGAGTTGCAGTTCATATTTTGAGGATCTCATCTCCCTTTTCATGTCCTCATATTTCCTCTTTAGCCTATTGCTTTCCTCTCTCTCCTTTCTCAATGTGTCTTTCAGTTGAGCAGAGGACTTCTTGGATTGCTCCAAGTCTGTCATAATTTTGTCCACATTATCTTCTGAAGCTTGAATCAGTGTAGCTCCAGCTCTAATGGTGAATCTTGGATCTCGGTCTGTTCCAAACACAACAGGTGTATGAGTTATCATTTTCCTAGGCAGACTTTCAGTTTCAACCTTCCTTTCTGTTCTCTTCACTATCCTCTTCGTCTCCCTGTCATAGAACACAGTGCTAAAATCAGGTATTTCTTCACCCACGTTCTATACAAAAGGGATCAGCTTCAGTGTGGGGACCATGGACTGTCCAGGTATGTTGACAGCTAGTATTTTTGGATGCTAAACCTTGGGGTTCTCCATGTCCTGATTCTGGCCGCCAACGGTGTCAGAGGCTGACTGTTCTGTCTCTGTCTTAGTCAGCTTTAGCCTCTCTACTTCTTGTTTCTGAAGCTCCTCATCAAGCTTCTTCTTATTTTCTTCTTCTTCCTTTCTTGCATCCTCCTCTGCCTTTTGGGCTGCCTCTTGTGCAGCTTTTCATTTCTCTGCCTCTTCTCCTTGCAGCTTCTTGGGCCAGTCTTTGGGCTTCCTCGTTTCTTCTCCTGGCTTCCTCCTTAGCTTTTTCTTGTTCATCTCCTTTCCCACCTTTGGTGGAGATATTCTTTTTGAACCTTCTCCTTAAGGCTGTCATGTTCAGAGCATTGCAGAAGACTGATTCTTCTCTATCCCAATGATGGGTTTATTCAAACTGTATGTTGTTTTCCTTGCAATGTTCAGCTACTTTACTGTGGGAGTCATTTCTATGGAAAGGCATCTCACCAAAATGAAACATTTCCAACTATTCAACAAACTCATCCGCTTTCTTCACTCTGGTGAACTTGTAACTACCTAACTTGAAGGGAAAAGGGGGATAGGCAGCCTTCTTATGCTCAAATAGAAAGATCCCTATGCCATCCAGGAAGACTTGTTTGACCACCTCTTTGTGAATGATGTAGTCGATGGCGTACTTGGGCAATAGGGAGGGTGCTCTGGAACCTCCAAAAATTATGAAGTAGAGGCCATCTTTAGTCAGATAATAGTCTACATATTCTTCAATGACTTGTGATGCCTCCTCTGACATGCAATCACACTCCTTCAGAAAAATGAGCGTATACAACGGCATGATGAATTGTTCACATATTTCTCGGTAATGACTGTGGTACTTGTGTGCCCACAGTGGTTTGTACACAGCATAAACAGGCATCCTTTCCCTGTCCCAGATGCACCTAAGGCCAGGGAAAGGTTTATTGCACAATATACAATCAACAAGTATGGAACTCATATAGAATTCAGATCTCTTCTAAGACACTCCTCCCAAAGCCGAGGCCATGTAGGCTGAAAGACTGTTTGATACAATGTTGGCCCAGTTGAAAATGGTCCCCTGGGTTGCAACATAAAAAATGATTGGCATCCATTCCAATTTGAAGAAATTGCCATGAGCTCTTCCAAAAATCCTGTTAAGCATTAAAGCTATGAACCTGTATGGGGCCCTTAAGCTTGTTGTATCATACTCTCCCGTATCCCTGGTTCTTAAATGCTTTCCTGATAGCAACATTATTTTAAGGGTCTCCACAAGGTCCATTCTAATGTTATTCAACCAATCATCAGACAAAAGTATTTGCACTTTTGGCAGGTGGTAGGCCAGAGCTACATATCCTGGGCTATATGCAGCATAGCCCTGTTTTTCAACATTCTCTAGGATCATTGTGGTTACATCTGCCTGAGGCAAAATCCAACCAATTAATTTAGAGCATGGGAAAATCTCTAGTCTGGTGGCAATCTTCATCAGTGAAGATCTCTTGATATTGGCATATATGCCCTCTTCTTCCAAGCCCATATCTGGCACCTCTCGGCACGTGATCAGCCTGTAAATCTCTCCCCACTGGTACTTGGGCTCCACACCAGATATACACTTGGTGTCCTCATATATGTATTCATTTTTCATAATAACCTCCACTTCGGGCTCTTCCTCTACCACAGGGGCCTTCTTCTTTTGCCTCTTTGACATTTCGAATTCGAAAACTTCGTGCCATATATGACATTGTAAACATTAAGCCATTCCCGGTTAAGTTGCAAATATTTATATAACAAAGTACATTGTTTCACTCCTTCTATGTGTACCATGACATCAATTAGTTAAATGAAGCAAATATGTGCATGTATATAAGCTGAAATGGCCTAACTAACAGAACCCTTGTGAGAAAACAAAAACTACATTAAAATAAAGAAATTTCGGACACGCTGTGGGTGCCATAACCATTGCACTGCGTGGGAATAACAGAAGCACTACGCAATATTTTTCAATGCCGTGTCCTCAGGAAGTACGCGGTCTGTGCAATCTATGGTCACGAAAGCTACGCCGTACAATACATTCCTAATCAGCTCAAGTTTGACATCGACAGTGGAACGGGTCACTCGAACCGCGCGGTATAAAATGACTAGGGTTTTAAGGATATGATCAACGTAAGAGGGGGTAACCAGTCGAACAACCCAGGGAAGCCATAAATGATCCTTCCCAAACAACCTACCTCCCAATGGGGTAGACTGGTGCGGACGGCGCAATGGTCATCCACACCAATCTCCCCAACTACTAAGCGCAAGGTTGAAACGCATCGCGGCTGCGGAGTAAAACATCCTATGGGAAACACGACTCACTATTGATGGCTACGCTACACACCCCATTATATACGCATGAATAAATGGGGTCGAGGGGAAAACAACCCTAGAAAAACCCAACCGTAGGCAAAAAATCATCAAAACGCTTCAAACGGAACGGGGTAGGGCGACAAGATCCTACCTGGAAACGATGCGTAACCAGCGTGGAAAGGCTTGTCAAGCTTCACGGTTGAGACACTTGTAATGTGGGTACCGAAAACGGGGGACTGGGCGAGCACGAGCAAACGACAGTACATGACTTTGACATTTCATGACAATCCCAACAGTAATAGACTACAAACACAAACCCCCTTTATATATATGTGTATGGATAACTACAAGTGACCGAGAAAAGTTAAAAGATCAGACGGCGGAGAGAAATGGTTCGGACGTTGAAAGCATAACTCCTTCTGCAATGTTGGGTGGCCAAATCATTACTCTATCCACGGGGATAACCGAGAGATAATAAAAAACATGCGTCAGAGTTTTAAACATCGAAGCGAAAATGGAACTGGAGCTGCAACGGCGGTGATGTAAAGGGTACCACAGTCCACGACGTAAGGTCTGAGTCGGAAGAAAAATGACTAAACATCGGAAGGTTAGTGACTTCTGTAGCCGCAACGGTGGAATAATCAAGTGTGCGACCTTCTGCAATGTCGGAGCTTAAAACGACTAGACGACCGGAAAAAATAGAGCTTTCCGCAGCCGCAACGGTGGAAGCCCACAACTCACGGACCGGCGAAAATAACAAAGTGAGACCCACAACGTCAAAGCAATAATCGGGAGAGTTAATAGTTTGTCGTCCACAACGACGGAGAAATAAATGACAAATCCTCCCAATTTAAACAAAAAAATCAGCCGATTAAGGGAAATGTATCGGGGAAAACGTCGAAGCCAAGACATGTTATTTCACCACAACGGCGAGAGCTCCAACCAAATAAACCTCCGATTCGAACATGCTGAAAATGCATTCAAAGCAACAATGGAGTCTGGACAAACCATGGATTGTTTCAAGCATTAGAGGAAAATCAACAAGTGATAGATCAATCCAAGCATTAGAAAATCATTCTGGAAAAAATCATTAGATCAGATCAAAGAAGAAAATCAAACTAATCCAAGCAAAAGGAGGGTCCTGAAATTTTTTGGAATTTTGGGAAAATGTTGCAGCTACAACAATTGGCAACTACTTGGTGAACCCCATATTTCTGACTTAACTTCTTCCCAGTGCAAGACCGTCTAAATCAAAGTTGATATCTTCTAGATGTTTGTATTCCAAACTGGCCACCCTATGCATTCAAATCATTGAGAAGTAATCCATTCTTTGGGAAATGGTAACATCAAAAATATTTGCAAGTCTAAATAACTCTTTTGAGGCCAAATAAGTGAGATTTAATTTACCCGTCCTTAGGTAGTTTCTAGCTTGGACACCACAGGATTGTAACATATAGTAAACAGCGTTATCCATTTGTTCCTCATTCCCATGCCAACTGCACTTTTGTGCTATTTGAACTTTAGTTCTTGTGAGTCCTCCATCTGCCTTTCTTTCTGAATTTTATTCAGGCTCCTCTATCCATAGTGTCCTTTTGTGTGAGAGAAGAATTTACTTTTCATCTCACGGACGGAGAGGAACTTTTGGCAATTTGAAATTCATTCTTTTGTTACTTTGCTTTGATATTATTTTTATTTTAAGGAGTTTTGACTCTTGATAGCTTTTAGCTTTTCTAAAATCATGGCATGGGATCATTTATATATGATATACTGTTTACCTTGCTTCCTTTCCGTGGGTCCATTGCTATCACTCCCTTGGACATTTTAGACGTGAAATGGATGGAACCTCGAAATAGTATTCCAGACCTATTAATTCCGAGTTATTTACAGGGTTTAAGTAGAACTTCAATGAATGCATGGCCAATTAGGAACACTGCTACTAGAAGACATTCTATATTTCAAAAGCACAGTCTTTTACTCAAGATTTCAGTTAACTAAGAACCCTGATGTTTCCATTGCAACCAAAATTTTGCCTCTTTATTCAAAACCAAAAGAACTGATAACAAAGCATTTAAAACAAAAGAAAACATCATCAAAGCAATAAATCAAAAGGAGACAGCATTAAAGCGTTAAAGAAAAACAACTCAATTTATTTATGTACAAAACAAAAACAAAAGAAAAAGAAAGAAAAATGTATGCCCGCCCTTAAAAATTCTTCAATCTAACGAGTTGAAGGGCTAGGCTGTAGGGTGGGACAAAAATCTATCCATGGTCTAAGTGTACCATTTTCGAAATCGAAACCATGTCCACTAGTCTACAGTCATCTTTATCAACCTGAGGAAGTTGAAGGAGCTGAGGCTGAGTGTCAATTCTAGAACTGGCCTGAGGTATGATGTTTTAGCTTAAGCTCAATTAGATAATTTCCCAGGACATAATCAGTAGATTCATTACCTTCTCCTAGCTTAGTGACAATGTGCTTCATGTAAGGTTCTCTCAAAATTTTAATCTGATTAGGGGTACCCTTAAGAGGCAACCATAAATGAGACCAATATGAAGCAAAATAACCTTTTAATCTGGCAGACCAATCTCGGTTCAGAATAATCCCATACCCATCCGGTATGTCAGCCACCATGATGTCAATAAATTGGCATATCTTGTTGTTTGCAGACAAGCGAATGAGAACATTTTTCATTTCTCCCACTACTTTGACTCATGTGCTATCTAATTGCGTTACTTCCCAAGGTGTGGACTCTGGCTGTCCATTAATATTTTTGCAAACCTCCAGCGGCATAACATTCACTACTGATCCAGAATCTACCAAGCAATTATGCACATTATGATTCAGCATTTCTAGGGTCAAAAGAAAAGGCGGGGTGTCAGCTTTTTCTTCCCAACCTGGTTCTATGTCTTCTTCTCCTGGTTGGTTTTGAGTGGGTATATCCTTTTTAAGCTCTTCAGTTTCTTCAATGTTTCCCTCATTAACACCTACCTGTTCTTCTGCAGGTTTGACAGGCTCACTGATTGGCTCGGTTTCCTGGTTGTCAGTAGTGACTTCAGGCGTTTTATTTTCAATATTGGCATTTATCTGTCTTTTGACATTCGATTGCAACCTTTTAATCTTCGAAATTATTGCATTGTCTCTAATTGTTAGGTCCGTATATTTTGTTGTGGTAAGTGTGCATTCAACTTTAAGAGCATTCTCTTCTGTGTTGAAAAGCGAGACACCATTCCATAAGAACATGGTATCATTATTCGGTTTTTCTATGGTCTGGTTTTTTTCTTCTTCTTTATCACTATCTTTAGTCAATTTAGAATCCAGCAGCCTATTCATCACCAATGTCATCGAATTTAACCATTGAGGACACTTCTTTTCAGAATGAGGTTGTTGATGAAAAGTGCAGAAATTGTCTCCCCCCACCTCTGTTAGGTTCATTGATGCTAAATTTGGTGGAGGTATTTTCAACTGGTTGCTATCCTCTCTTTTTTGGTAGTGTGGTTTGTAAGCTTTCTGAATTTCCCTTTCTTTCTCCAGATCTATTATTCAGTTGGATAATTTCTAAATCATTTTCAGCATTCCCTGATAATCATGTGATTGTTCATCTTTAGGTTTAGACAGCAATAAGGCTCTTCTCCTGGTAGTTTTCTCTTCAGGTAGATCGAGATAATCTGCTACACTTTCCTTTTCAGCCTCTACCATTTCTGCTTCTTCATAAGTCTCTACCAACGTGGGTCGTGCTTTCATTTTGGAAAACATAGCTAATTTAGGTCCTAGGGCAGAGGTGAAATATTCAATTAAGACCTTGTCAGGGGGCCTGTCAGCTTCAGAAAATTTCTTTAGGTATGTTGAAAATATTTGAGTGAAACTATGTACCTTCTCATTCCTCTCTTTTCTTAACAAACCAAGACCTTTCATTAGTGAGGCATGTGTCTTTTGGGCTAAGTACTTACTTCTGAAAGTCCTTTCGAAGGTGTCCCAATCAGGAATAGAGTTTGCAGGAAAACTAAAATACCAGGATGCTGCTACCCCTTTAAGGGTATGTGGGAATAATCGACAGACAACATCTTCGTACTCCCCAGCCCTTAACCCTTCTACTTCTAAATAGAAACTTTGCAAGTGGTCATCTAGAGCAATATTTTCATCAGGATCAAACTTAGGCAGCAACTTATCAAAAGCTTGAGGTAGGTTATGCAACGAAGGTGTTAGGTTCAAAGGTGATCTAGCTCTCCAAGCCGACAATGGGTTGGGCTGATTCACATTTATACCGGCCATGAGAAAGGTGAACGAACAGGAGTCTGACAAACCGTAAGATGAAACTGGGCTTACTTGCTTCAAAGGTAGAACCAAAAACTGTGAGGGCTTGGGTCAGGTAAAAAGCTTTCAAATATCTGCTGGTGGGGTAATCTTGGGAAAATAGGTTTCCACGGCCAGCCATACACTGGCGGCCCTCCTTCTAGCGCCAGAACTGTTGAGGCCTGGAAAATCGCAGGCAACAACAGCAAGGGATCCTCCCCAGTCAACGTTCCCAACTAGCCCGTGACTGTTTGGTATGGGGAATCCGTCTGGTTTGCGGTCCGGCTACCGTAGGTCAAAGTAACAAAAAACAAAGGCTTTACCGGTTGCGGCCCAGTCCACCGTGTATATTTTTGTATTTTTTGACTTAACTATGATATGCATATGCCTAGTTAACCATGCAGGGTGATAAGGATGCAAGGAGCAGTCACAATGTGATGCGCAGGTTCTTACCTCTCGTCTTAGAACTCACAAGCATCTAAATCACATATGCAGTAATAAAATAAAACTAACTATTTATCTATCTATCTATCTATCCCCGGGGAGCGAAACTGTAATTAATGTATGAGTAATGCGTATTGTGCATGCATTATAAAGAGAAATTACAGATAGCTGATATTCCTTCCTACAACACATGAACAATTAAAGATATTTAGACAATCAGATAGCTAATAGTTTATGAACAGCATACATCACTCATGGTGTCAATTCCACAAAATAAACCAGAAATCATTCAAACAAGAACGTAGGCTCTAAGAGTTAGAACGATCTCACGGTTAATGGACAAAAATCTAGAAAAACAAAATAGTTCATCTTTCCGCAATCCACAGCATAACATTTGAAAGTCCCACCAATCTTTCTCCAACAGACAAACAATAATTCTTTATTGCAAAAAAAAGTAGTTCTTCTTACAATATTGTTTTTCATGTCTAACTGGGAAAAATCCCCTATTCCTTCTAAGCCTTCTATATTTATACAAAAAGGGCGAGACTGTTGGGCTGCCCAAATTAACCTTTGGGCTTCCCAACTCTTCACCTCCAATGTTTCACTTTTCTCAAATGTTTTTACAAAATCGTTGCAAATTACAAAAGTGACCAATCTTTTACGAGGAGGGTCCCACTTGGGTGTCCAGAAACTTCTTCCACGCCAAAGCTTTAGAGGCGATGCCTTCAAAGGCACAAGGTTCCAGAAACTGAATGTTGATCTCAAACTTCGCAGCCTAGTTCTTTATAGCCTCAATTCTGGCTGTGCTCAACCAAAGCTGATCCTCCAAAAGCTGCAAACTGATGGTTGAATGATCTAATTCACTCCTCAAGATCTGATCATCCAGGGCTTTAATATGTTGTACTTTTGCTTCCTCCTCCTGATATCTCTTATGCAACATCTCCACAAATGAGTTGTGGTCCGGGAAAACATCAAGCCTCTGTTCGGCCTCTGTTTGGCACCGATTGTAGGTAATAAGGAGCCTCCTAAAAAACTCTACGCATGCTCCTTTCATCTTTTTAACGGCCTTTTTAAAATCCTCTTCGGTGTTTATAGCAAATTCCAGCAAGTCATAATCCCACTTGAGGGCCTGTTTATCCTTCAATGGCAGCTCTGCTGGAGTTTCTTCATTATTTTCCAACCTTGTCATTCTTGCAGTCAGGAATTCAAGGACATCCTGAGATCTATCAACAAAGTAAGAGGAGGTTTCCAAGATTTCCTCTAATCGGCCATCTACCTATAGAAATTTGCATCTCTCCTCTTCTATGGCAGTCTGCAGCTGCAGCATCTTGGCCTTTTGTGCCAGCACATGCTCTTTGAATGGTTGGAGGTTGACCTGCTACTCCCTTGCTTCCCCTAAAGCAGTTGTTAGAGAAGAGATATGCTCTTGAAGTTTCCTTTCTTGTTCTTGAGCTTGCTTTTCATTTGCCTCCCAGGTGGTTCTCTACAGCTCTAAGTCTTCTACCCTTCCCATTAGTTGTTCCTTCTCCACCTTTAGTTCTTGATACTCTTGCTGCATTTTCTCCATACGCTCTTGTGCAGCTTCACTAGCTTGTCTCTCTGTTTGGAGGAGTTACAGTTCATATTTTGAGGATCTCATCTCCCTTTTCATGTCCTCATATTTCCTCTTTAGCCTATTGCTTTCCCCTCTCTCCTTTCTCATTGTGTCTTTCAGTTGAGTAGAGGACTTCTTGGATTGCTCCAAGTCTGTCATAATTTTGTCCACATTATCTTCCGAAGCTTGAATCAGTGCAGCTCCGGCTCTAATGGTGAATCTTGGATCTCGGTTTGTTCCAAACACAACAGGCGTATCCGTTATCATTTTCCTAGGCAGACTTCCAGTTTCAACCTTCCTTTCCGTTCTCTTCACTATCCTCTTCGTCTCCCTGTCATAGAACACAGTGTTAAAATTAGGTATTTCTTCANGATCTTCTTTTTGAACCTTCTCCTTAAGGATGTCATGTTAAGAGCATTGTGAAAGAATGATTCTTCTCTATCCCAATGATGGGTGTATTTGAAATGTACACACTGCTGTGACAGACTTAGCTG